>JAOTRQ010000020.1:2125848-2137399 GCA_028565875.1 Hoplisoma paleatum
ATATATACTGATTCTCTATCAGAATTAATTATAGTGTTCGATCCGTAGTATTCACCCACTGCATCTGAAATCACACACTTGCATGATATTCGCACAGTTATACACTTCAATTCGTGCACAATCATCACATTTTTTTTCATTTTTACTTTGTTCTTCTTCAGCTTCAGTTGAATTATGGGAGAGCTTATCAGACTGCAGTGTGCTGTGTTTGTTTACTCAGGAATACTCTTGTGCACTGCTTTGGTACCCTGTTCAGTATGGAACGATTTAATTTCAGACACAGAGATCACTGTCAGTAGAAATCTCTGTAACCCTTCATTAAGTGCACTAAAAGTTCACAATTAATTCTGATCATTAGGGATTAGTGATTGGAAAAATTGACTATCAAGATTCTCCATTAGGTTTTTACCATTTGGGTGCCATTAGAAGGATTCAGCATCAGGAGATCCAGTAAAGACACAGTATCGGGATTAACAGCAGTTGGCTATAAAGTCTACAATGCACCATTGGGATGCTGCATAAAGAGCCAGCACATACGCACACGGGAACCAACATTCTCAAACAAAAGGATATGGCTGGCATTTTTTACACTGACCATGCTAGACCTGCAGTCATTCTTTTCTTAACAAGCCTCTTCCATTATACGTAACCTTTAATCCACATTCAACAAACACTCCATCCCTGAGTAGTTTAATCTGCAATTAACTGCAGATTGGTGCTCGTTAATGAAAACGAAGAAGCTGACATTAAGGAAACCAGGCGTAGAAATGTCTTACTTTGTGCATTTGTGCTCTGAGCGAGGACAGCACTAGCTGTGTGTATCTACACACAGCGCAAATGAAAACACACTGAAGCTAATGGCTATAATGATGTCCTGACTGTATTTTAAAGTGCATAGTCACTGGTAATGTGGCATCCTTTCTTTTTTTCAGTAATTCAATAAGCATAACAACAGGCTCTTAAAGCTCGCACTCATGCCTGCTGTGTTGTTTGTGGTCAACGTATTGGCATGGCATACAAGGTCAGAGTGCTAGAAACTCAGTAATGCCTTGAGTTGCAATCCATATATCTGATGGGCTTTTGTTTCATACTGTAGTTTACCATTTATAAAAACTATTACCGTGGACGACATTTGGGTCATATCGGTGGGCCACGTCACAGCAAGATCCTATCTTGGGGTTCCCCAAGTCTGCATGGTCTCGATGTCTCTCCGGATTTGTCTGTGTGACACTGAATATATATATACATAATATATTCTCTATTACGACAAGCTCAGTAAATAGCTTAGCATGTGTCGGCATCTCTGTGCTGAACAGTCGCCTTGATTAGTGATTAGAATGACGTGGTTACCAAATATAAATATGTATTCGTCGCTTGTCTGTGTATCCAGTATCTCATATAGCTGCCCTGATTTCCTCTCACAGTCCAAGAACATGCAGCTAGGTTAATGAGAGAAAACGCAATTGTTCTATAGATGCCTAGTCAATAAGGTGTATAAAGCAGTGTGTCATGGTGCCAATCTCTAGCCCAGATAAATAGGGCATGAAGTGTAAAAACTATGCCAAATCAGTCATGTTGATTCACTGTGGCAACCCTTAACGGGAGCAGTTGGTTTTGGAAGTCAGATATTAATAGTTGTATTTCGCTATTTAATATTTTCCATGGTCTTTATGTTCACTAGTTACTCAGCGCTTACTATGAGGTGGTCCAGCAAACCTACAGCAAACCTATAGTTTGCGATCCGTTGGTTTAAAATATACAAGAAGTAGTGCTACTACTAGACTAGTAATCAAAAGGTCACTGGTTAAAGCCCCACCACTACCATGTTGCTTTAAGACACTTAGTATGTATACTGTCTCATAGTAAACATAGTATCTGTGTCTGAAAGCTGTACTGTACTAAATATAATATTTCCACAACTAGTGTCTTGTTCATAGTGATGAGCCCAATCTCAACTAAATTAACAGGAGTGCTTTCATAATTAGGGACTTTATTTTTTTATACTCTTTAAACCCTATAGTATTATAGACCACTTATCACTAGGATTGACGTGTCATTGGAATATTAAATCTCAGTCCCTCTTGTTGGTAAAGGAGCCGGACAAACCAAGTTTTTCTCACAGGTCCATTTTAATCTTTTTATAAATATTTACTTTCTTTGGACCTTAATGTCATTTTTATGCCTTTTCAAAATTTTCAATCACCAGTGTTGGTTATGGAGAGCAGAATAATCAGACAGGCTCTAAAGGGAGATTTATTTAGCAAATTACAAAGCAGGATGGAACTAATTGTTCAATCTAGCCGAACTTTATTTTTCTGAAAAGAGCGTGATGGAGCAGCTGCGCCCCAGTTGCAAAAAAAGTGGAAACTAGATGAGAAGTCCATTATCGTCCATTAGCGGACTCACCTGTGCTTAATATCTAGAACTCCAATTTACAGTACTTTTTTTAATAGTTTTCCCCCCTCTAGCTCTTTTCCCCCCCTCCTGAATCATGCTTTTGTAAATGCATTCTGAAATGGATTGGATTGGGCTGAAAACCCTCATGTAAACCACTCGAGTGAGCGCTAGGTAGGAGAAGCGTGGCCGATGAAATGGCTTGCACATATAGCTTGCTTCGACTTTTTTCTTCCTTGTGCTATTATCATTAATCCTTTTTTTTCATTCGCTCTATTTGTCTCTCTTTCTTGCTCTCTTTCTCTCTCTTTCCAAGTGTTTTTGTCCCTTTATGTCCCAGAGGCTCCTACACTTTGTAGACGTGGCTTGTAGTTGTTTAAGTATACAGAGACTAGACTTTTACTGCAGCATGTGTGCAGTGGTTAATCTTTATATGCATTTGGCTTTAGCAATCCATGCCTTTTTATATCTTATTTATATTTTTAATTAGTTATAATTTAAGAAAGCTGCCACTAATTATATTTCTATTTTCAATTCAACTATTTTACTAGTCGTCTTTTTCCAAAAGTAAGCTGATGGTCTCGTGTTAAGTTCATTTTACTCTGACAACAAACTGTCATAATAATGCAGCACAAAATAAAATTTAAACCAGATTTATATATCGTGCAAACCCCTACTCTCCAACATAGTAAACCTAAACAAGAGGATTTATTCAGTCATGTAACTTGCAAAGAAGTTTCAGTAAGAGCTCCTGTACATGTTGGTGAGCGGAATTAATTTACTTATATATTATTATATTATACTAAAAGCAAGACCAAGAAAGAACAAAAATTATTATTAATGAATGATGAATTATTATTATTACCTATTAAACTATTTATCTAATTCATTAAAACTGTATTAGTTGTGTTTTATGACATTCTACGGTCTCATCATCTCCAACATGCACTAAGCACATAGAATAAGCCCAGGTTCTAATCTAAACATTTACTTATTTTAATTTAATATCATTATCTGGTTTAAGTCTTTATGGCTTTAATAGTGAGTTTATTTCACTCAATATATTACTTGCCCTACTAATCGTAATACACAAATAGAGATTATTATGCTGGCTTTACTTTTGCATCTGTTTGAAGTGTTTATGTGTTGCGCTGGTGCTGCCATGATGCACCATTTAAGATTTGCAGAGTGAACAAATAACCTTTGATGAGTCGACTTAAAATATTGAAATAGAATTGGTCAACCAATTGCAGCAGCCCTGTAATTTAGTGTAGTCAGTTTTTCTTCTACTGCTGAGGAAGCCCTTGTAGGTCCCTTTGTTGCTCAAGCCTTCTTTGACCCATGTGCAGAACTTGAGAGTGCTAGTCTTGTGTTTGTATAAAGTGGTGTAGACTTTGCCCCCTTACTGATTTCTAATCCATTTGCATTTTTGTCACACTTTCATGTTTCAATTCATCAAAAAAATGTTATTATTAGATAAAGACAGCACAATTAATGTTACCATGTTTTGCCTTTGTGGGTAATGGCTCTCACTCTCATTTGCTGGAGTCCCAAGGCTGTAGAAATTGCAAACAGGTAAATGTCAATTACTACAAGGTTTTTTTTCCTGAATTTTTCGACAAGCTTTTGAGGATCTTTTGGTCAACATTCTCAGGCAGGTCCAGCTTTCCAAAGATCTAATGAACCACAGTTAATTCATGTTTATTACAATTTGTTTGGTGATCTGAAACATATATGTGATTAACATGCAAAAGAATTAGAAATCGGGTTCATTCATGTATACCGTTTTTTTTTCTTTCTTTTGTTATGTGGTATGGGATGTGAAGAACCTTTACCCCAGATCTGTGGCCTCTTGGTCTTTTTGTTCAGATTGAACAATTGCTACTAGCAATTCGGCCTGCAAATATAAACCAATGAGTTCAGAATCTTGGTGCTGGCGTGCTAGTAGAGTATTCTACTGTGCTTTCTTGCCATCTCTGCTTTTTTATCTTTGTAATTGCCTGGCCTGCCAACAAAATCACTCCGATTTAAACCTAAACTACTGAGCCACCTGTCCACCTTACAGCACAGCATTTTCTTTCCTAGTAGAAAATCTTTTAAACCTGCCATGGGAAATGGTTTGGCTCTGCTTTGCCCCCAGAGGACAACATTTTAATCCTGTGTAAACAGTGCTGATCATGTATGCATAGTCACTCAGCTAGAGACTCACAGTGGCTCTGTACATTTGTGTGGATGACGTGAGGTTGTTTGTCATTTCCAGGGTCAGCGTTCCATTTTCCAGCCTTTTTTTTATCCAAACCAAAGCCGATTCATTTACGCTGATAAATTGGATTCATATCGGTCTCTGATCGCGCACTTCCCCTTCTCCCCTGCTAGCTTCACTCCACCACCTGTGCCTCTGCTGTACCTCGGCAGGGAGTAAATCTTTCTTCTCATAACTCCTGATATGAAAATGAGATTTATCGGCATGCCGACGCACCGAGTGGGCCAAATCAGCCGGCCTGGACTGAGATGGATGGGCACGCTGCTCTGGGAGTTGCATCATTGTTAAACTCACAGCAGTGAGGCATCCTATGCAGCAGGCTGGCCTTGCTTCTGATTTATGAGTCTTGCACTTGCAAATTGCTTTTACAGCCTCCTTGATTATTGTTCAGTGTTAAACAGATAACAGATCACACTAAATGTGCTCTAATACAAATCTGCAGCAGAGGACAGCGCGGTTAGCGCAACCTTGGCGTCACATCTAGTAAAGTCTTCTGGAACAACAAAGTGGAAAGTCTTGTCTATTTGTCAAGGTCATCACATAGACTGCTATTAAACTACATGGCGGTGCTCATATACTCTGTGATGGAGTGATCCTTTGTGAATGTTCATGTATTCTGCGGTCACTGCCACAATTGGAAAATACCAGAATAATAAAAATGCCACCAGTGTCTACATTTGGTATCAGGTTAATATGGTGTGAATTTTAGAATGATTAAAAGGGTCAAAATCACTAAGGGTGATAACTAGTTCTTCATTTTTTGCTGAAACTTATGATCTATTGTTGGATGCCGGACCCTTAACACTCAAGTCACTTTGGATATAAGCATCTGCTTCAGCAACATTTGAGGGCCCCACATACTCGTATGTCTCATTTTATCCACTTCGAAAACTGGAGGACATTTCTTTGTCAGCTGTCTGCATTATAAGATAATGCTAAGTAACCAGTAGCAGAACTGAGATTTAAACCCAAAACTCAGAGAACCGGGCTTGTGATCAGAAGTTCTTTGTGTATAAAAGCACAGTTGTTAAAAAAAATGTATTCTAAATTCTCAAATCTCCGTTCCAATGATTGCTGGACGACCTGTTTAAAAATCCCAGGAGTGTATTTGGTGGTATAGTGGCAAAAAGGGGGAGCACCTATGTCCAGTTACTCCTGAGTGGTATTATGAATTTGTGCCAAGACTTGACATGGCTTGAGCAATTGAGAGTTAAAAGCCTTGCTTCTGAGCCCAACAGTGGTAACATTGACATGGTGTTGCTTAAACGGCATTCTCTTGCTTACTAATCTGTTACTTTAACATTAACTGCTGATCTAACACTGCTGATTACGAGCTACAGTTTGTGAGGATAGAGACTGATGCTGGACATGAAACTAGTGATGAAATGATTTATTTCAGGGCTGATTCAATACTCACAGCAAACTTGTTCACTTGTCTTAAGGGTAGGCATGCTAGTATCTCTCTCTATCTCTTCGTTTATCGTCCGTTTTCCCAGTTCCTGGGGTAGGACGTTAATGTTTGGAGCAGAGTTTTCCGTCCGAATGCCCTTCCTGACGACAACCACCAGTAAGTGGTGGGAACTGGACAATTTCACATTTCCGATCAACCTAGTGCATTTTTTTGGCCTGTCGGAGGAAACCGGAGTACCCGGAAGAAACCCACGCTGACACGGGGAGAACATGCAAACTCCACACAGAAAGATCCCCACCCGGGGATTTCTTGCTAACCACTCAGCCGCCCATAGGCATGCTAGAATATGTTTCACATATCATTGTCATTCAATTCACACATCTGCTAGCGATAGGTCAATGATTAGGCTAGGTGTTCACATACTTTTGTATAGAAATGCTTTTGTAGTGTATACATGTTTTCAACTCTCACATTCTGATGTTGAATAAACTTCTAAAGCATGCGATCTTCCGGATCTGCAATTGCTCTTCCTGCGCTGTGGTGATATTCCTCATCAGTATGGAGGCTGGTACGCTGTTATTAGTTGGAGTGTCAATACCACTGGCTTTGATGAATGTTTCGATCAGTTCCAGCCTGACTGGGCTGAAATAATTTCACCGATGCTGGGTGAGGCTCCGCGCTCAGGACGACATTCATTTACCGCTTCATCAATGTGGTGCGTTGAGGAAAAGCCGCTGCTCATAAAGCCAGAGTAATGGGCTTTTTAACTTCCCTTTGCAGCACCGTTCTTCTCTAACAACCTTCCTTTCGCTTCCACAACAGCTGGCAGTCTTTTGAACCAACGACAAGTATTGTTCTCATCCCAGTCGAAATATTTTGATACTGCTCCACGCATTGTTCTTTTTAAATTTATATCCAAATTTATTTTAAAATAACTGCTATCTTTTGTAGTTGATGTAGTATACATGAATCACATTAACATCTTCTCGTTTCATTTTCTAGGGATGCCCACAGATCCTACAGAGTAGTGACATCCTGGTTCCTGCGGGCATCGTTCGACCCATCACACTGCGGGCCCGGAATCTCCCCCAGCCCCAATCAGGTCAGAAGAACTACGAGTGTGTGTTCAACATTCAGGGAAAGGGGCAGCGCGTCCCAGCCGTCCGCTTCAACAGCTCCTGCATTCAGTGCCAGAACACATCGGTAAGATCTGTGTTTAGTTCCAGAGCTGCATCTACTATGTCTCTAGGCACACACACACACACACACACACACACACACACACACACACACACACACCGTTTCACCTATAGAGCAATTCACACTGTCCAGTTAACCTGAATTTGGACAGTGGGACAAAACTCACACAGCCAGGAAAACATGACAACTCCATACCAAGCATTCCATGCATTCACCAAGCATTGTATTTATACTATTGGTAATAATAATATGACATCATAATTTATTATATATTTGTCTTTGCTCAATTATAAATAGGGCAATGTTGACTGTGTTGTGTACAGTAGTCACTTGCAGAGCAAAGAGGGTTTACAGTGTACCACTCTTCTGCAAGGTGTTTATAACAACTAAGGTTGCATTATGTCCACAGTGCTTCTAACCAGGTATTATATAAACTGCTGAGTAAAACCTGGATATAGTCTTTTTTTATGTAGGAGCGGCATGAACAGTCCAAATAGTGGATCGAATAGTCGATGTGAATCTCAGGCAAATTGTTAAAAGGTTAAATTGTAAAAAAAGATTTTAGTATGATGGCTTGAGTTTGGGAAAAAACTCGTATTCATGTGACGTAAATAAAACCACCTCTGGGTATCTTCAATGTTTTGTGGTTACTTTGCTTTTTAGTTTCAATCAAAATATTTATGTATAAACTTGACGTAAAACATAAGAATAATTTAAAAGGCATTTCTCTCAGTGTCATACCATTTAAATTGGCAATTTATTATTCTGATTGGGTAGCCACTGATTCACCACTGTTTCCCCATCATCAGATAAAGATACTGTAGCTCCTGAACACCATTCTTCTTGCAGACCAGTCTACAATTCGATTGTATTTCAGGATTGTAGGATTTCCACATTCCAATGTGTGTTCCCACGATATTCCAGATGTGTGTGATAACGTTAAGATTTGATCACTGCGGTGGGCAGGTCTAAACCTCAAACTTAGATGAGCGCCCATCTAACTATGATGCACTTTCTCTTGATGTGTTAAGGCACATTGCCATATTAAAAATACCTCTTCAGAAAGGATGAAACTATCAGTCGTACCAGGGCTCCCATAGAATGCCAGCTAAACAAATCCTCCATCTTTATAAGCACCTCTATTTACTACAGCACTTTTCTCCTGGTACTTCAGTATATACTGTATTTCAATCATTCCAATAGAGCTTATGGTTTATATTTAATTTCTGTTTTGTGTGTAAAGCAACTTGATCCTGAATACAGCCTACTTTTAGCATCCCCATTTATCATCTGCACATGAATTGCAGTTTAACCCAGATGGTATTTAAACAAGTGTGACAGATGCACATGTTTCTACAGACTGCTTATATACGGCCAACTCTCTAACTTGATCTCTGTAGTGAGCTCTAGATCTTTGTTAGTCAGCTTGAGATACAACAAAAATTGGAAGAGCAAAGAATAGGTGAATTAAAAAAAAATTCATTTGTCTAACAAGGCAGGGTTTGATATATCATCCATAGTACTTCTGTCTACTTCTATTTATCTCATATATTCTCTTTTGTTTTTTCACTTTTCCCCTTTTTTACTATTTACTTCTATAGTGATGATGAAATTATTGCAGCAGAAATGAGATTATAGATTTTATTGAAGTTGTTCTCCAAAGTTTCGGCTTTAAATTAAAAACTTTTATTTACCTAATCATAAATGTTTTTAAATACCCAGTCATGTTAAACTGAAATTCAATTCTAAAACCAAAATAGACTCAAATATGCATAGAACAAGCCTCACATTATGACTTCTAACGGGTCAAGTGAATAAGACTTTAAGATTATAATATCACTGCCTCTGTTAGTTGGTGGGGGCAGCAGTGAGCACATGTGCTCTAACCACCTGGCCATGGCTGCCCCATGAATAGAGTCTGTATAATGGAAAATATTTTCCACCAGTTGAGCTATTAATGATCTTAAGGATTAATGGAACACGATCTTATTAAGCATTAAAAAAACGAAACACCAATCTAGTTAAATCATTATAGGATTTTACTAAATTGGCATATGCTTCCAAAATGTTTTAAATCCCATCAACTGAAGCGTCCTGTCCCCGGGAGACTTGTAAAATAATTAGCCTGAAGCTGGATGTGGCCTGTGATGCAGCCTGCAGTGGTGGAACCGGAGCGTGTGCGTTGTGACCCCAGAGGTCATGGGTTACCCGCCTTTTCTGTGTTCTTGGACAGAACAATTGATGTGCTGTGGGAATCCATTGATGAGCAAGACGTCAGTGGGCCATTCTGAACAGCCATCGATTCTTGTCCTGTGGTTAGATGACATGGCTGAAGGCTCCTCAAGAAGAAAACTGCTGATTCTCCATCTGTTTCTGTTCAGCTTGTGTCTTGTGTCCCACATCAGTCCATGTTTGCTTTTTAACCCCTGACCTACACCCTGCTTCAGCCACTGCTTTATGTCTTAATCTCCATTGAGTGACCGCTGGGCCTCTTTGTCTTTATATGTCCAACAGGGATTGTTTCAATCTGTGCACTTATATGTGTGCTGTAATTTACTGCATGGTACATTTACTACTTAGTGCACACTTGGGATAGTGCTGACAAAAACGGAACGTTTCATTTCAGGAAAGTGACTCGTTTTGCTTTTATTTGTTTTTATTTACTTTCAATAATGATTACTAGTACTTACATTAATACATTGCAGTTGCTTCCGCTTCATGATTTGGCAATGGCTGCTTTTACCTGGATGAAAGTCCCGCCCTTTTTGTTTTGACAGACGTTCAATGTTCATAGTGCCCATCGTCTCACGCTGTACTTTTTGGCCGTTTAAAGTGCTCAATCCGGGTTCCTTTAGGGAGGTTTTATTGTGCTATCCAGTTCCACTAAAACATAGTACTCAAAGTATGCAAGTGTGTGCTTTATGACACACCTACTGTTGGAGAAAAAAGGACCCAAATAGTACCTCTCTGTTTATTACCCTAGTGCAACAAGATGATATATTGCTAGTGGAACTACCACTGCAGCCAACGTGCCAGCTACTCAGTTCACCATCCAGCTGAGCAACCAGGCTGAGCTTTGTTTGATGATCTCTAGGCTTTCCTTAAATACTTTGGGAATCATGTGAGTCTCATTTAGTGCTAATGAGTTTTATTGCTTTGGGGTTTATACGCCACATTTCCTGACACAAGAGGGAGAGAATGATGAGGGATAAATGTACACATAAATGCCCAGTCTCTCTGAGATTGGAGTGTCAATCCGCTGAGCCAGGTTTTTTAAAAATCATATATGGGTTGTTTCACTGGGAAAGGGAGGAATTACCATGGGCACGCCACTAATCTACTACCACAGTGCTGACTTCAGTCGGGGAAACATCATATATCCACGTGTCACACTGCATTACAACATAACGTTCTTACAACTTACGTTTCTTATAAGTTGTTAAAAATTCTAAATCTGTGTGGGTTTAAGTTTGGGGGAAACCTGACCCTAGGAGCTGATTAATTTCTCAGATTTTGTGTGTCAGCCTTGTAACTTGAATCAACTGTCCGATTATCAGTGACACAACAAACATAGAACACATCATATTCCCCTCTCTTCCTCTTTTGTCCTCTATTTTTTTCTACCCCTCATTTTATTTATCTTCCAAAGTGAAAAGCAATTCAACATGTTCAGGCCTACACTCACTCCCAAGGAGGATGTATGTCATCATAGCTTCTTTTCTACCCCCATTACACACAGATACCCACACTCTTCTGCACACCCCTACACACAAGAAAACAAGCATCAATCACTGCTTCCATCAAAGCGAACGGCACCCACACCCCTCCCGAACCGGACTGTCAGGTGACTCGGGTTACGCATACCACAATAATGAAATTGTGATCGTCTCCAGTTGGGTGACAGGTAATCAGTCAACATCATTCCCCATTCATGTCTTATGTCTGGCATGTAGAATGAGTTAGCGGAGATGTTCCATCTATGGACTTCTCATTTTTTCAATCCGTTTTGTTCATGAAAAACCCCAACCAGATAAACTAAATCAAATATTAAAAACCTGTTCTTAAAATGTTTGATATAGAGAAACTTCTACTTGTTTAAGCTTTAGTACTTAGTAGTGGTGGGACTTGATTAAAAATTTTAATCAAGTTAATTATAGGGTCTGTAATTAATTAATCACAATTATTTTGCTACTAAAATGTTGAATAAATGCACGTATATTCTTAATAACAAACATGTTTATTGCTTTTTGAAATGTTTTTTTATTGTTATTAAATGAACAGAT
>JAOTRQ010000020.1:2137499-2148650 GCA_028565875.1 Hoplisoma paleatum
GTGTGTGTGTGTGTGTGTGTGTGTGTGTGTGTGTGTGTGTGTGTGTGTGTGTGTGTGTGTGTGTGTGTGCGTGTGCTCTCCACAGCTCTTCTGTATAAGTGTGAGGCACAGAGGGACAGCTGTGGTCTCTGTCTGAAAGCTAACAGCATGTTCGAGTGTGGCTGGTGTTTGGCTGATAAGCGTTGTCTCCTGAAGCAGCACTGCCCTGCGCCCGAACACAACTGGATGCACCAAGGCCGCCGAAATGTGCGCTGCAGCCATCCTCGAATCACTAAGGTAACACACCGAGGACATGTGTAACCTAATTATATAACCTGCATGAAGAGAGAGTTGTTTCAGACGTGACATTTCGGCAGGACACCTATTTAACATGTGTTCTTAAGCAACCCATATTCAGGCTCTTCCAGGAGAGATTTTTGTGCATGCATTAAATGATAGTAAACTTTAAGCACTAGTTCAGATAAACAATAATATCCCTCAAATTAAATATTACAATATATAATACAAATATGACACTTCCTTTCAGACATTGTAGATATTATTTCTGGATTAGGCACCAGAAACATAATAAACCTGATCATAAGTAAGAAGTTATTGTGGTGTATATCCTAGTTAGGATGGGTTTGATTTCCCTTAGAATCACTGGCTGCTATTTAGACACCTGAATTGGACACCAGTCCGTTGCTGAGCCTCAGCCAAACTGCCTCACTAACTGCTACCTGAACTCTGCATTCTAGCAATAAGGGACTAAAATAAGGGAGTGTAAAACAATGAGCAACTCGGCAAATGCCTAAAAAATGTACCCATTTTAGCCTCTTTAATATGTGTGGTCTACCAATCCCTTCATATTTACCCATACTTTAGTGGATCCACATAGTGAATAACCAAACTAGCATTACCTGCAATCCACCACATTTACACAAGAACCTTAGGCTATTAACAGTGTTGAAGACTCGTGTTTATTGTCCAGTCTTTTTTCACCCAGTAGACTTTAGTTGTATCACATGTATAACATTATAGTGTATTAAAGCTTATCTAGCATCAAGGCTATTGTACTTCTCGTGTTTGTGTAACCAACAGCTGTATGTGTGTGTGTCTGCATAGATCCAGCCACTGACTGGCCCAAAAGAGGGGGGCACACGGGTGACCATCGAAGGGGAAAATTTGGGGCTGCAGGTGAGAGAGATCACACATGTGCGGGTAGCCGGTGTGAGATGTAACCCCATTGCCCATGAATACATCAGCGCTGAGAGGTAAGCACTCGTCAGCCTCACTTACATCTACACCTCCGCTCAAACTCCTCTGTGAAGTGAAGGGTGGAGGAATATCTAATGAAAGAATGATGAAAGGTGTGAGTTGTGGCCCAGTCATGAATAAGGATTAGATCAAATATGAATGAACACTAGTGTGCTGCACACCTTTTTATGGTTTATGGAAGTATTAAGTGTGAGAACCACTTTCAATAGTTCTGATATTTTAAAAGTGAAACAATCATACACCGCTTATTGTTTAATATCCCACATTTTATCTCGGTTACCCAAGTGAGGTGATGACACTTGGATGTATGGTGTTTTTTATAAGGTTTTTCATACCCTTTGTTTTTTTCTGTGACATCATGCTTTACCTAATGTAGTGAACATACTAAATTTAAATGTAAACATATTAAACAATTAATTCATATGTATAGCTTAAAACACATCCATTAATAATAATAAATGAATATATAGAATAATGTAGAGAACCAAATTAATATTATACATTATTAGATATATGTTCATTCATTTGAAGCACACTTGAAGTATCCTTGTCATGGTAACAATGGAGGCAAGGTAGGAAGACCATGGACAGGACATGACCATCCATCTCAGGTCTCCATTTACAATCATAGCTTCACTGTGTTCCACTGTGTAACTGGTGCTGGTCTGGATAGAAAGGCTTGATCGACGTTGTCTTAGAGGTTGTCTCAGGAATTTCACCCACAAGTTGAACAGAAAATGTCCATATCCTAAATCTCCATCAAAATTGCTTGCGACATCACACGCTTACCCGAGAATATTTAAAAATTATATATTTTTTGCAGTGCATGTTATCATTTATGTGCTTCTTCCTTCATCCTACAGGATTGTGTGTGACATGGAAGAGTCTCTGATGGCGAGTCCTCCAGACGGTCCAGTCGAGTTGTGTATTGGTGACTGCAGTGCTGAATATCATACCCAGTCGTCTCAGAAGTACGCATTTGTGGTACGTTTCTCCTTCCAGTGAACATTTTTGTTTGTTTTATGTCCATGCACAACTTAACTCTAGAACGCGAGTGCCGGGTGATATTCATTGTGTTGCTGTTGTTACATTTGCATTGGACTTTGGGGAGCTTTACGGCGCTCATTGATGTCATTAATGGTTTGGTTAATTCCCTTCTCACATTTATGATTTTTTCAAGAGACATTCATTTAGGTGATTTTTACCTGACTCAAGTAATAACAAATTTAATGGGTGGAATTTACCCGGCTAGTCTTTGTGTGTTTAAATCAGGCGCTTTATACCGGGTAAAATATACCCAACGTTAGTGATGGTTTAACTAATAATAATATTATTGATCATAGAGGTTATTTATTCTAATGACTTAGCTTTGCTTTGCTTATCTTGGTCACATCGTTTATTTGCACATCAATTTGGCACACGATTCAAACGGAAATGATTGTAGTCTACAGTTGAGATAAAAAAATTGGCCTCACTGTTCCATTATTTTTGGAGGGATACCTGTGACGACTGACTAGTACCTTTTTAAGGTCTCATCCAGTACAGCTGCTCTCTGCACAGAGCGTTTGCAGTACCTGATGTTAGTTGGTATAGCTTAATTTATCAAATTATGTCATCTTGATTTGAAACTTTACAAATAGCATCTTGCTTAATTAAACTTAAAAAAGCAATAAGTTATAAAATAAAACATATTTCTAAACTCCCTCTAGATACAGCAGCAACAACTTGTTGGTTTAGGTTTTTTTACTGTAGGATAAATGGCATTGCACCATACCAGAAATATAATTATAAGTAAAATAATTCCTAAAGATTCAAAAAGAAGTAAATATTATTTTCTAGAGTGATAGATCACTCTTCAACATCTGGTTGTTTAACATTCAAGTATTGGTTTGGCATGTTTCGGGCTGTACACATGATGCCAGCTGTTAGGTTTGGTGGACAAGAAATAATAGCGTTGGTCAGTTTTGATGGTTTTGACTGAGGCTCATGGTTCCAATTCCGGTTTTCTGTTTAAATATAATATTTGACAAAAGGTTTCTTTCTGAGGATTTACAATGAATACAGAATTCAGCACTAACAACCGAGACTAAATATTGGCAGCTTGGTGGAGGTGGTTCTTGAACCTAAACACTCTAGTCAGCAATGTAGTACTATTTCAATGACCCAACACTGCTTTATGTTTAGAATGTTGTTGAAGAAATAGCTTTGCTCTTTGGTATGGCTGTTCTTTATGGGATATATCTGTGACGCTTCTCTAAAACGTTGATGTTCTGTAGTAAAATGTCATGTGCAAATGAATTCGATTTGATTAACACAGGTCATGAGACATGTCGATATTAATCCACATTTAAAACGGTAAAACTGCCCATCATGGAAGCGTTGACAGACATAGACATTGGGGTGTGTCACCATACCAACAGTTCTATCACAGTTAAATGCCATGTGTAGCCAATAATCTTATGCTTTGAGCTGTAGGCCAATCAAATCGTTCTCCTAGAGCTGGAGGATCAATAGGATTCCTGCTTCTTTAATCTGTTGGTCTATCTCGTCTCCTGTAGAGCTTAGTTTAGTGGGAGGAAAGAAATGCACACACACACACACACACAGAGAGAGAGAGAGAGAGAGAGAGACAGACAGACAGACACACACCCTGCTAAGAGTTAAGTGCTACCTTGCATGATTGTATCATTTATTTATTAGAAAATGACACAAACACATACATACTGATGTACATCCATGAGCATTGTGTTAGTGTTCACACAAAACTGTATTTTAAATCTGGATATGTATAATGACGTTGCACAGCTAAAACATAGTATAGTGTATAGTGACCTAGTAAGCAACACAATATGATGAACTGGCCTTAACGGACTAACAAACCAGTACTTGATAAGAAGAGAGAATTCCCAAACCCTGGAAAACTGTCAAAACATCTGTCATAGTAAATGTCACTGAAGTAAAAAGGACCAACAAGAACTATGCCTACCCAAGACAATAAAGACATCATTTCACAAATATAAAATAAAAAACTTGCATGAAAGACCTGAATACAACTTGAATCTTTAGACATGTCATTAAAGCTCAAGGAAAGAAAATAAGACCGATGCAAACAGACCAACCTGGACAGTATAAAAAAAAGTAGTTTACCTGGGCCTTAATATAAGTATAACCTTACAACCCCTTGTGGAGTATTTTGTGTAACTTGTACTAAATGTACATATTCATACACACACACTCCAGAAAACACAGGACACTTTCTTCGGGCCTTCAGATTAATGAATATCAGAAACTCAATGGCAAGGCCACGCCGAGGGCAGAGCTACAACTACACAGCTAATTAGGGACAAATGTGGAGGGCTGTAGGCACATACACACCCTGCAATCACAAGCCAGATGATCCAGAACAGAAGCAGCCGGCATGTTTTTATTACAGGAATTAGCCGAACTGCTATTAGATTTAAAAGTAAGATATGTACTATGTAAATGCTGGAGTTGAGATTTCAGTACAGAATCATGATAGCAGAATACAGTTTTAACTACTTATCTAAATTGTATGCACTTATTTGTTGCACAGTGCTTATTTTGTAACTAAGATGTATCCAAGATTTATAAAAAAAATATCTTTTAGATCATAGATTTTATACCTTTGTAAAGAAATGTGCTACATTTCCTGGCAGTCATTAAATAATGTTCATAAATTGAATGATCGAATAAATAAACATACTCGCACTCTCAGCCAACTTATCAGAACGTAATGCATAAATTCTAATAATAAAAATTCTTGTCAATGTTTTCTCTCACACACCCTCTGTTTCACACATTTTTCCAAACTCTGTTACTCGAGTCATGTTTGATTTGCTTTATATTTCCACTTTTGTAAAACTGATTGCTAGTGTAACAGATTGTCTTTTGAGTAAAAGTTTTTATAAAAAGAAATTAACTGTATATAGACAAAATACCATGTGCAAAATACCATTTAGTTTTTTCACACAGAGATGGTTGTGTGTAGAGAATTACACTTTTCATTGATTACAGAATTCAAAAAGAGACAAAATGCTCATAGACCAAACGTTGTCAGCTCACTAGATCACAGATAAACATTTACCTGATTGCCGTATAATTGCTGGACTGCCTCGTTTTTTATATGCTCTTCAATTTAAAAATGTTATTTAATTCAACACAAATTTAAAATGTGTTCTTAATAGAATTTTAAAGCAAATGGCTTTTTTTTTTACTGCGCACAGCTCATTTCATGGTCTACGTTGTGAGTTTCATGGCCGTGAATTAGGTAGTGCTGTCAAGCTCAGTTCTAAAGCATCACAGATATTTTAATGATAACTCAAAACAGGTGAAACGAAACCAACATATGATGGAAAACATTAACACACCTTGAATAAAGCTCAAAAGCTCAATATTACAATTGAATACTGAGGAAAGGGAGAGATGTTTTTTAAGCAAGTTTCTAAGGTAATAAAGACCCAACCAAAATGTTTTAATATCAGATCTCAAAACAAGAATAAATATCAAATCGAACCATTCTATGTCACATTCAAATAACATTAAATAAAGATTTGCAGGTGTCTTCACTAAAAGCTCTGGAGTGGGTGGTTGCTGATTCGTGTCTATGCTGCTCCCCACCACTGACAACAGTTTTGATTGAACTCAAAGTCTAATGAGAGTTGTAGTTGCAGTCTTATGACTGGACCCAGTTGACATTGACAGGCTGTGGGACAGTTGCAATCTGACCTCAACATGAAGACCTAATTGGATTCGTCTGAGAAGGGTGGATGTCCTAGACTAGATTGGTTCCGCTGTGTAGTTGCATTACAGCATTACAACATTGTACCTAGTGATTCTGTGGAAACATGAGAATGAAACTAGAAACTGAAACACATAATGATTTATAATCTTGTAATTTCACAAACCTCACAAAAGTTCTCGCTGTTGTACACAATCTCATCACTTATTGTAAAACAGCAGTTATGTAAATGGAGTGTCTTGGCTAAATACATGATTAAAATCCTAGGTACAAGGATGGGGCATACATGTTTCCAGACACTGTAGGTAAGCCTAGCTTGAGATGTTTTGGGCATGTATAGAGGAGGTCTGTACTGGGGAAATGTACTGAGGAGAAGTGGAAAGCCAAAAAGCATCCAGTGAAGAAAGATGTACAATTGGATGAGAAGACAAATAATTATATTCAACATGGGTCTGTTTTATTGTGTTCTGTTATATCCTTGGGTATAGATGGATATGATGTCAAATATTAAGTTAATACAATTAAAATTAATACAAATTGATGGAATATGACGCATCATATAAATTTATTTGCAGTGAGTTCAGAAATGTTGTCTGACCCTGGTTCCCTTGGTGTAAATGCTATAAAGAGGCTCTTGTATTTTTTTTTTTCGGATTTCACCTAAAATCATATATGTATGTTATCTGCAGACACCCACTTTTAGTCAAATACAGCCGGATAAAGGACCTGTCTCGGGAGGAACCAGACTAACTATATCTGGCCGACATCTAGATGCAGGGAGTGCCGTCACAGTTTTCCTCGCCCAGGAACCATGTTTGTTCGTCAGGTGAGCAAATTACTGTACACATCTATTTAGTCTGTACACACACCATTCATCTGCCTCTTCCTCATTCTGGGTCTCTCTTGATATGAAACTGTTAGCTACAATATTCAGGGCATAACAGCATATCCAATAACACTGTTTGTTTAACAAAGAAATAAATATGAAAAGTTGATGCTGGCCTTTTCAAAGCTTGAATGTAATCAACACACTGGCCCGCATGAGTGCATCCGTCCCGCTAAGGTTCAGGGCATCAGTCAATTTGATCAGCAGAATTTGAAATGACATTGTGGGAAAACAGGTGTTTGGTGGGATACAAAATAAATGCTGATTTCAAAAAGTATGACCTGACACGGACATGATATTTTCTGAACTGCTTGTTTATGATCAAACAGGAGAAACTTGCAGCAGATTGTGTGTATGACACCGCCGTCTTCACTGGGCACAGGAGCGTCATCTATAAAGCTGTTCATCGACAGAGCTGAGATCAGCAGTGACTTGCGCTATGTCTACACAGAAGATCCTACTATCAGTAGCGTGGAACCCAGCTGGAGCATCATTAAGTAAGAACAGTGTTAAAATACACACATACATGAGCACAATGTGAGAAGTGACTCCCACTTTTTTAACCAACCTTCAAGATGTGAGATTTTTTCATTGATTTACATTTTCATTGTCAGCATTTAGCAGGCGCCAAAGCAACTTACAACTGAGACCGTATAGTGCAAGTTAATTGAGAGTTAAGTGCCTTGCTCAAAGGACCAACATTGGCGACCTGACAGATGTGGGGGTTGAAACCAGTGACCCTCCATTTACTATTCCTGTACTTTACCCCCAGAGCTACCACTGCCCATAGTTAATAATGTCTCCCTGGCATACAGAATAACATGTTTATCTTATCTGCTATAAAATATTTGAACATCTTTCCTCTACATACTGGTTTAGTTGACCATCTAAACACACTAGAAGTTTATAAAGCTTGTATGCTGTGTACAAATAGATTGGGACACATTGAGTAAAATTTTGTGCCTTGTATTTGCAGTGGCAGCACTTCTTTGACAGTAATGGGAACACACCTGTTCACCATCCAGGAGCCCAAGGTTCGAGCCAAATATGGCGGAGTGGAGACCACCAATGTAAGCACATATAAAATGCTTTTTGTTTGTTGTAGATAGCATTAGAAGCTCTAGCATAAAAAGCCATCTTTAACCTTACACCCAAAAGTGGTACCTTGATACTCATTTGGTTCTGGAAGGGGCAACAGATTATATGGGAAGGGTGTACGGGAAGGATATATGGGAAACCAGTTAATGCATCCTTGGTCTAGTAAAACTGCTTATATTTTAGGGAAACAAATGTTTTTGAGACATATAAACATAAAACAAAATATTTAGCTAGGGTAAAACTTGCTGTGTTACTTTTATTTTTTATGCTCTTTAATCGATGCTTGATCCGTATGACCATATTAAATTCAGCAAAAGTGCCTTCACATGAAAATCACTTTTGTGCTGTATTGCTTTTTTCTTTCTTAAATCAACAAGCAATGAATTTAATTTGTGGAGAGAATTTATGAGCTGTATTAATTAAGAGAGTTTTGTGTTCCACTTTAATTTAGTTAATGCATTAATCCGCATGTAGTTTCAGACTTGAAAATGCTTTTTCTGATCATTTCTCTGAACTTCGCGCCATGACACAAGGGAGACAGTTCCGTGTGGACACCTTTAGACTGGATGTGACTGTTGTTTCACACAAATGTAGATTTGATGTTGACGTTTCACCGCAAACACTCAAACACTGAAGAAAACTGCCATTATTTGTCAGTTGCTGTTAAATGCATTGCATCCGCTGAATACAACAAGGGTATGGAAGATGCAGAGTATAAGGGTACAAAAGATTTCAAGTTCAGTTGATACGAAACTGCTGTATTCATTTAAGAATCCATAAAACAACTTATGATTTAGTATTGCATTATTTTTAAATGTTATTCAAATGATTAAATATGTACAATGTCATGGCACACATACAGTGGCAGCTAAATTAGGACCGGGAAAAACAAGCATTACAGCTGAAATTTAGGATTTGAATCTCAGTGGAGATATCAGCCACTAAGTTATCTACACAGACTTCATGGCGAGTACTTGACGTGTCAATGTCCTCTCAATGCCCTTCCTATTCACTGATGAAATACAGAGATATCAGAATGATCCATTATGACAACCCCTAGCACATAGTGTGAGCAGAAAGGTAACTATAAGCATTAGTTAACTGTTTTACTGTAATAATGATATTAAAAACACACACACAGCAGATATTTCTGCCATATACATTAACTTAACTGACTGGGAGAGGGGAGATACTTTTAATTAAATACAAGAAAATAGAGTGTACAGAACATTACATGAAGAATTTATACTTTAATACATTAATTTCGTAGATGAGTTAGATTATCATAATTGCATTTAACATAATAAAGGTTTTCATTAAACCGCCCTCAGTTCATACTTAAATCCTGATCTCAGCCATGGTGTGCTAGTATGATTAGACTATAATTAAGGAAAGATGAAATTCTTAATAAAGATTATTTGCTTTATATACATTTAGAATACTTTTCATCCCTGTACACAAGCAGGAATTAATCCTTTGCATTTAACCCAGTCCGTCCAGTGAAATTCACATTTGCACACACTATTTACCACCTACTAGGGGGCACCAGTGAGCACATGTTTCTGCAGTGAGCAGGCTTAGCCACTGCACCTGGAGAACAGTCAGGGGTTTGGTGCCTTGCTTAAATGCATCAGTTGGGAATCAAACCAACAACATTTTCATCACAAGCCCAGTTCTTTCTTACAACTGCCCAAAATTCAATTTATTTACACATATAATACATTCACATTTGTATAATTATATGAAGTCTTTATTTGCTTTACCACTTTTGAATGCTGGGCAAATATTGCGAAGAGCTGAGGGTCTTAATAAAGGGCCCAGCAACGACTACACGGCTCAGACACATGTGCCTTATAGGTGGCATCTCACAGCTCTTTTACTTAACTTTGGATGTTTTAGGTTAATTATAAAGTAGTCATTTGAAGTTATGAGTAGGTTCTAGCATTTCTATGCATGGCTTTTGTTCCACGTTTTTGTTCAACTCAGTTTTTTGGGGGGTGTTTAGGTGTGTACTGTGGTGAACGATTCAACTATGACTTGCCTCGCTCCTCCTATTGTCTACACGAAGCGGCAAATTCCTGAGATGGGCGTACATCCAGATGAGTTCGGCTTCTTCCTGGACCACGTATCGTCCGTCCTCATCCTGAACGGCACGCCCTTCACTTACTACCCCAACCCAACCTTTGACCCGCTTGGAAATGCTGGTATACTGGAGGTCAAACCTGGCTCTCCCATCATCCTCAAGGTACTCATTTCTATTCAGCCACAAGGTACTTTACATATGAATCAATAAAAGTTTCATTATGTTTTTGCCTCGTCATCAGGGCAAGAACCTGATTCCTCCGGCCCCGGGTAATGCTCGACTGAATTACTCTGTGATGATTGGAGAAACACCATGCCTGTTAACCGTCTCAGAGTCTCAGCTGCTATGCGATTCACCAGATCTCACAGGAGCGCAGCGTGTGCTGGTGAGTCATGTTAGCCAGAACTTTAAATGGTTGTTACAAATGGTCAGTACAGTTCTTACACACTTAACTTGTATAAAATCACACCATCTACAGCACATCATGGTATGCATACACAGCAGATTATACACAAATGTGCTGCCAACGATAGGTTAAAACTTTTTGAGTTTTGAAACCAACAGAAATCTTTCTTTGGCATTTTCAGCATTTAGCAGACACTTTTATCCAAAGTGACTTACAATTACAATAACTGGCTTTTAGTCAACTGCAGTTATGTGAAACAACTTTTAGATCACATGTGAAAGTGTTGAAGATAAACGAGCAAGATGAAGAGAGATTTTGCTATAAGTACAGTTATGCTTTAGTAGATAAGTGTGCGACTAACTCGGAGGAATCAACTAAACAGATTTGTTTTACTGAGTGACTCATATTAACACAGTTCCTAAAACTGAATCAGCAAGGCCCCCACTAGCATAATACATGCACATGGAGGCGGCCGCTCAGGTGGTCTCCTGGTTTCACGCAGTACTCACGACAAAATAAGGACGAAATGACCAGACACTTCAGTCGCATCACGAGTATAAATGAATATTTAGAGCTTGAAAACTATCTCTCTCTCTCTCTATCTATTCGTTTATCGTCCGTTTTCCCAGTTCCTGGGGTAGGACGTTAATGTTTGGAGCAGA
>JAOTRQ010000020.1:2155210-2172909 GCA_028565875.1 Hoplisoma paleatum
AGTTGAGTGATAAGATGTACACATGCAGTATCTTTTAGCTGGTCTTTGACAGAATTACTGTAACTGGTGTAATGGCAGACAGAAAGTGTGTTCAAACTTTAGATTAGCTTCATTTTTAATAATTCCGATTCTTTGCTGAAACTTAAAATAAGTCCGGATCTGTATTCTATTTCCATTTCTGGTCAGGTGCCACCTAATCTACGAGAAGCCTGGGTGCCGCACCCAAATGCTGTGGTCACTCTGCTCAGTCACACATTTGCATTAAGATCGATGTGTTGAGAGCGCTGGGTTAGAAATGCCCTGATGATTGCAGCACTGGCTGCCTGCCAAAATGATTTAAGTCCCATCATTGCAGATGTCAGGAAGTTTTGGCCACCACTTCGGCCTCCAGAAATAATTACTCCGAATTGCTGAATCGTTTCCACACGTTTGCTTACAGCTTACTTAAATCCAACCACGTCTTTCAATCCATCTTTTTACATCCAATGGGAGCAGTAACACACGAAGATGGCCTTATGGAGGGAAACACAACAACGATTTTCACGGAATGACAAGCTAGAGGAACTAGCTATGCCATTGTAGGTTTACACTGAATTACAGAAAGAATCCAGAAATTTAAGAAACAAGTTCCAAGTTAGTCAAGAAGACAAGACTGGATTTTATCACCTTAAACTTCTTGACTAAACATATAATGGGTGAAGGTAGACGTAAAAAGAATCTTGTGCCAAGTTCAATATACATGACTTTCTGAGCTATTAGATTGCTGTACAGTTCACATTACACAATGGGACCACTTGAAATCCGGACTCTTAAGTCATTGTTCTGTCCTTTGTGACCACGCTGGGATAACCTGTTCTGTATTTAGTTGAAAGTTACTGAATCCTTTTTTAAATGCACTGTTAGTATTCTGTTGACAATAAAGCTACAAATACAGTAGTTTTACACTAGGTAGTAGTTGAGCTAGCATACTTTACCATTTTTCTATTGAAAAGTCAAAGCTTGATGATCTGATGTGAATCCATGTGTATCAAAGATTAATTGTGATAGGTTCTATCTTTCTATCTGTTTCTTTCTGTCTGTGAGTGTGTGTGCATGTGTGTGTAAGGGTGTGAATCATTGTGTCAGGCTGTAATTAATGATGTCAAGCTAATCTTAGCTAAGGACTAAATAACAGGCCTCCCTCAGTATCGCTGCTTAGTCATCAATAGCTTTTAAGTGGATAATTGGCGAGTTCTTCACTCCTTGCAAATGGCAATTAAAAAGGAATGTGATTGGCCATCTACAGTCTCTCGTCTCTTCCACAACACACTACTGGTCTCTCTCTCACTTATCAGTCCATTTCCTTTCTTTTTTTACTTTGTGTTAATTGTCAGACCTATAGATGGTCTGTTGTGTGTTTTAACATGTCTGCGTATTATAAAAAGAAAATCTATAGACTGATATTTTAATCTATAGTCCTGCTTTTAATTGCAATCTTTAGTAACTTGTGACAAATTCCAGTGTAATAATACAAACTGTAGTTTTATAGATATACCATAGTCATCAGTAATAGAACGTCGCTTTTTGATCCTTCGATGTCCAAGAGTTGCATTGTTCACCCGTTCAGGGAATGTTAGCTGTATTTTAGTTTTACAATTTATCAGTAATTAGTTAGAATTAGTTTGAATTAGTTTGGTCAAGCACACACCAAGAAGTTTTGAAGATTTTGAATAAGTATTTTCTTCTTTTCCATCTTTCTTCACAGGAATGTGCTGGCGAGCCTCTCTTCATGCTATACTGTGCCATAAAGCAACAGATGGAGAAAGGTCCGATCGACGCCATCACAGGAGAGGCGCGGTACTCCCTCAGCGAGGACAAGCTAATCCGACAGCAGATTGACTACAAACAGCTGGTCAGTGTGTCTTACTTCCATAATGCGCCTCTTGTTTCCCATCGGCCCCCACCTTGTCGATGTGCCGTGACCAGGTTTTTGACTTGTGTTCGGATCAAAACGTAAATACGCATCTAAGCGTACGGGGAAACGGATGATGTATCTTACAACTGTGCTGTAATGGATAGCTGGATCGATCCGGGTGTTTTCCAGCAGGAGGAGTGGTGCAGTTTTCTCACATTAGTATTCAGCTGGTGCAGTCTGCAGCATAGCTTCAACTTCACATTATTTTGCACACGGTGCATGCTCTCATATCCACAGTTATGATAGATGAGTTACTAAGGTTTCTCCTCTGCTGCCTCCGAAATATACATACACCAATCAGACAGATGAGACCAGGTCAGGTGGTGAGCACGGAGTGAGATAAAAAGAGGACAAACGGAAAGCGAATCTGCTACAGAACAAACAATGATGCCACGTTTACTGCTGGTTTATGAATATAAGCAGTTTATATGAACATTAATGTTTATAGAAGTACATGTATATTAATGTACATACAATTATAGAAATACACCTTGTTTAAAAAAAACCTGGTGGTACACAACTGGATATTCTCCTGGTGCACCAGCCCTGAGATTCTCAGCTCTGATCTGGGTCGGATGTGCACCCCATAGCGGGCACAATTTACAATGCTTGCAAAGCATTGCAGGCAAAAATGGAGAAATTCTTGGGAGAAAACAGGATGAAAAAAAAGTGTAAGGACCCTAGTTAGTAGCCTGAGGCGCCTGTACAGAAGTCAAGAAATGCTGGGATCAATGCTAATTCATTTCACTGAAGTATGTCCAGACAGAACATGTGTAAAGCAAAAAAAACATTCCTTAAACGCATAAGGGCATAAGACAAATGTGCTATGCTAAACTGTAATTATAAACAAAGTATAGATACTGAGTAGTATGCTATAAACTGATATATATACACAGAGAAGGTGAACTAGAAAAGCTTTAAGCTAATGTGTAATAGTGTGTAGAGAGTGCCAATTGCTATGGTTTTATCACCAGATTAGCACTGCACCCTAGACACTCGTGCAAATTTACACACCCCAGCAGCATTTGCAATGCTTAAATATATTAGTGTGTGTATTAGTAAACATAAATAGCAGCCATATCATTTGTGGGATTTGGCCTGTGATTGAAAATTCACTTCATAGCTTGGTGGGAGAGTGGGGAAGGTAAGGTGAAATAAACTGTAATGAAAGTAGCAATAGTGCAATGTGCACCGACAGGCTGGGTTTTTTTAAGATGTAGATCAATTTTCTTCGTTCTAGGCCAAGGTTCATTGTACACATGTACATTTGCAAAGTACATATGATGTAAATACAGACAGAATCTGGTAGGTTGGCTCTGACCGGTTCATTGTTACTGGAAGCTATACTGTATATATTCACTTTACTCAGTTAAAAGGGTTCCTGCAAGTGGCAGAGGTTCTAGAATACACACAGCTGTTGGAGAAATCTCAATTGGCACAATGCAAAAAGCTCTGTTTATGAACTACATTCTAAATTCATTACAAGTTAATTCAATGAAAAGGTTTAATTTTAAATATATATAAGGACAAGAACTGTGAGTGACCTTATCGAACATACATGGGGGAAAAAGTGATTTTAATCTATAGCTGTTCTAGCTTCATCTCTTGGAGTATTTGGTTAGCCTAAGAATGGCATATGCTGTTTCTGATCTCTTCCTCCTATACAGGCTTGTTGGTTTGTGCATCCTAGTGGCTAGGGTCGTGGTCAACATACCAGTGTGTACACTGTTTTTAACTCAGAGTTCAGGCTCTCGGCACTAATGTGATAGTGAAAGATCCCACTACTCAAAAGCATTTCTATCTTTGATTTTACCTCAGATTTATTAATGACATTAATAACAATTGAATGATGGACTGATGCAATTAATGTGTTGTGGGACTTCAGCAAGCCAATGTGTATGTTTATAGATACGTTTTGATCTATCTGATGGTACAAGAGCCTTTTTTCCTCAGATATCTAAATACACACCTGTTTTCATAGTACTAAAAAGTATTTTCCCCTTTACCACCTCTTTGTTTGTCCTTCACCCGACCCCTCCCCACCACCACATTCATTATTTTGTCAGACTCTGATGTGTATTCCTCCGGAGGTCGAGGCAGGTACAGAGGTACCAGTGAAGGTGCTGAATTGTGACACAGTCACTCAAGTGAAGGATAAACTACTGGATGCTGTGTATAAAGGAATCCCGTACTCACAGAGACCACAAGCTGACGATATGGATCTGGGTACATGCACAAACTACACATTTCGCCATCAAAGCATGAAGTTCTCTTTCCTGTCATTCATATTTATCAACTGTTTCAGAAGTTACTCTTATATACATCCTACTTGTACTTTAAATAGTTTACAGACTATAGACCGTGTGTTCCATGTCCAAGTGCCTATACTTTCAGTACACTGCATGTTATTCATATGAGAGTGTCTAGTGTGCAGCAGTGATCGGAGGAGAATAGTGTTTAACAAAATTCAGTGTTAACATCATTTAGCTGAGGGCAACCCATGGAAAACATGAAATAAAACAAACCTCGAGTAAATATAAATCACTTATACAATTGTAGTTTTGTCAGCTATTACACAACTCCATGATGACATGCTTATTAAAGATTGTTTTGGTTTTACAGCCAACATTAATGTGTTATTTGAAATACATTTATTAGCACGTCTCGTATATGGAACTAAACACAATGTTCCTTCCCAAATAGAATGGAGACAGGGTCGACTTACCAGAATCATCCTTCAAGATGAAGATGTTACCACTAAAATCGAGAGTGACTGGAAGAGACTGAACACACTGGCACACTATCAGGTTGCTCTTCTACAACCTTCCAGAGCGTCAGACAGACACACATGACGCATGCAGCTGTTCTCCTATTACTTACTAAAGCTCGTCTGATTTGTTGTGTGCAGGTGACAGATGGTTCTGTGGTGGCTCTGGTTCAGAAGCAAGTGTCTGCGTACAACATCGCCAACTCATTCACTTTCACACGCTCACTCAGTCGATACGGTGAGTTCTCTCATCACCTTCCAATTCTCCAGCTCCTCAGCTTCTCCTTTCACCAACCATATGCTGTCTAAATGAGATACGACATCTCTGCACTGATCTAGAACTAGTTCCATCAATCCAAATCATTAAACTGGAAAAATAGAATTATATCGCTTTGAAGGGGTTATGTTGTTCTTTATTTAATGATTTTCACTGTATTTAAATATAAGCATAGCTCATAATGGTAACCAAGAACATTCAAACCCTCTGAAAAATGAATGCAGGATCTTCTTGCTGTAAGGCAAAAGTGAAACTACTAAGTGTTGCAGTGATGCAACAATGATGGTGCTAAGCCACCGTTCCTCCCTGTTCTAATCATTTAAATACTCGTGAAACAATTGCAGTTTTATGCAGTAGTGGCATGCAACTATCTCTCTTTTTATTTTTACTCTTAAGACATTTTAATAAATTAGTTTTGCTGTTTCAGTGAATAGAAAGAGCTGTATTTGAGTAAGCACCACTAATACGGTAGCTCTAATTTAAATCACTAAAAAAATTTTAACAAAGTCCAAGTTACCTTTATTTCATTTATCATATAGACATATTCAGGTTTACGTTACAATTGAATTCTTTTTTTCTTCAGCCCAGCTTGTTCGTCTAATGGTTGAACAGGGTGACACTCTGGTATACATAAAGTAAGCTACCCCAATACCATAGTAATGCAGGGTTGGATTCAGCCAGTCAGGCATTTTCAGACATAACTGACAACGTGTGAGCCATTGGGAGGTGCTCTTGTCAATGTGTTCTCTGTACTGTTACCAATCCCAGATTATAATTACGTGAAAAACGGGTTGTGTCTGGTAGGACGTCAGGTACACTGACCACAATGATCCACTGTCAAAATAAAGGAGAAATGCTGGTTAACGCATACACAAACACTGAGCAGTGTTGCTCTTAATCAGGCCAACAATTCTTTTTGTCTGTGCATCCAGAGACTGTTCTAACTGCAGCCCATCTGAACCGAAATAGTTTCATGGTTCCAGTACTTTGTTCTAATAAAAAATAGTCCATTAGTCTATAACAGTTACATAACAGCATGCATGCTTAGGTGGAAGCTTTTAAAGCTTCCTGGACAGGCATTACTAATACAAACAATGGCCCCAAAGGTGTGTGGATGACATCAGTTCTAATTATTTCAGATTGCTTTACATTAAGAAAAATGATTCCATCTTGAATAATTTAGTTCTGAGCAATATTTTGTATCTGTAGACATAGTAAGAATAATCACTGTTGAATCAGTAGTTCTGTCTAGCACTGTAGCCTCATAGCAAGAATATACTGGGTTCAATTCTCAGTCTGAATGAGCCATGTCCTTTCTGTATGTACATTACATGTTTGCATTTTCTATCTTAACCTACAAACTTGTCTTTATATTATCGTCGATCTTAATGAATTAATAAAATGCTAAGTCTAGTTACAGCTTGTACATAGCATATCTGGGTGTGTCCTTTTTTATCTAATGAGTGTTGCATACTGGTTTTTATTATTTTTAGAGAGCTTGCTGAGGACGTCTAGCAGTCCAGACAGTCTCCGTTCTCGAGCACCTATGATCACTCCAGATCAGGAGACAGGCACCAAGCTATGGCACCTGGTCAAGAACCATGAGCATGCAGACCAACGCGAGGGAGATCGCAGCAGCAAGATGGTGTCAGAGATTTACCTCACCCGACTTCTAGCAACCAAGGTATTACCATTATTATATTCGATTAGATTATATTCCAAATTATAATCCATTCCTGAAATGTTTGAATTAACAAAAATGCCACATACAGTCTTCACCCGCCATGTTGTCCTTTAATACTCACTTTCTGTTAGTTTTGCCTCCTGGTGCCTACAGCTGGCTAACTAGGTTAACTAACATTAACTTTTTATATACGCTGAGCATGAATTATTCATGAAAGCATTAAAGCGATCCACAAATCTGATTTGGGATTAGTAGTACATAAACGTTTTAAGTTCTGTACTCCTTTCTGCAGTTTGTTTAAATAATTGCTGAACGCAGTGTGCTAAACTAAGCTACGTTTTATGTGAATAATAGATCTTTCTGAGTACTTGCCAGAGTTGGGTTTAAGCCTAATTAGAATTTGCATTAAGGTAATTGATCACCCAAGAATGCCTGATGATAGAGGGTGTGTAGACGTGATGATTAGAGGCTAACACTGTACTTCTGTTGTTTTGTTTGGTCAGGGCACTCTGCAGAAGTTTGTGGATGATTTGTTCGAGACAGTGTTTAGTACGGCTCACCGTGGCAGTGCCCTTCCGCTCGCCATCAAGTACATGTTTGATTTTCTGGATGAACAGGCAGACAAGAGACAGATCAGTGACCCAGATGTACGTCACACCTGGAAAAGCAATTGGTAAGTCCAAGTACAAACACTTTAGTTTAGTAGATGGGTACCAGATCACCTCACTTTATTTTAACCTAAAACAAAGACTTGTGACAGACAATGTGACTTGGTTTTAGTGTCATGCTGAACATAGACATTAAGGTGGTTTCAATTAGAGGTTCCATTTTGTATACTAGGGAGACGCGGACGGTTGGAGTTCCTTCACACTAAACTCCACTCTCAAACCATTTAGTCGCACTCGCTTGCTCTAGGCACACGCCATAAATCATAACAGCTCTAATGTTATTTGTGTTGCCACACAATCTCAAGTGTGCTATTGCTATAAAATTTACTGTGTATGCACTTCCAATTGTTTTAACATCTGGATTTGATATAAACAGTTGCTTTCATCGGAAATATAGTTTTAAATGTTGCGATTTCTCATGTCAATTGAGTTAAATGGTGGGTGAAGGCCAATGACTGACTAATGTTGCATTATTATTTGTAGTCTGTACAAACAAGCTTAATAACAAACAGGATCGTCATTGTTCAATGTCAATAAATAAGGATTAATCTGTTTACTCAGAGAGGGAAATAATAGATATATGTATGAGTTACTATAGTTATCATTTTTCATGCAGATTACTGTTGCTGCTTTAAAATCCATCCATCTTATCCATTCATCTATCTTGTCTGTCTGTATGTCCGTCCATCCAGCCTATCTATCTTATCTGATAGATAGATCTAATAATTCTTCTTAAAAACATTTTAACATTATTTTAGTTTCTTGAAAGATCATTTAATTTTTCATATATTTGTGCATATTTAAATCCAATATAACACTATATAAACACCACTCACATTGCTGGTTTTGCATCTCCTACCTTGGACCGCTTTTGAAACCAGGCTGTAGACCAGGAACACCCCATACAGGTGCTGCAACTGCAGTTTGCGTCTAGCCAAACTAACAATTTAGCTCTTGATTAACTTTAACAGTTTACACTTAACGCATCAGTTATGAGGATAAAATGTTCACCTGCTGCAAGATGTACCCCACCTCATAAACAGATGGTGCGATAAAGAGTTAATCATTTTTATTCAGTTTACTTGTCTGAGAGCAGAATATTATGTATGCACTGCGTATGTGTGTTTATCTAAATATCTGTTTGTACACTCACAGTTGAAGTATATTAACCTTAAACCATTAGATAAGCATGTGCCAATTATATACACAGTAATAACATGCAGTGGCACAGCACAAGTTATTGATACGTTAGAAATTGCTTTATTTGGCCGTATAGGACCCTGCATAGCGTACAACAGTAATTGTGTTGAGAATTTTATTGCAAATAAAAATGGATTCTGGTTTGGATTGTTTGTTTGTTCAATGTGAACAAGAATTTTTTATGGTGTATTTAGCTGTTAATATGGAATAAAAAAATGTATTCATTACACTTTTGTAAACATGTAAATGATATTTTATTACTAAAATTACGTTAGATTTCAAAGATTCATGCATTATAATATATATATTATATAACGTCTGGATGTTATATAATGTCCTCAATTTCCCTGTTATATATTATATTTATATATTCCCTGTTATATATTATGTTATATATATGTCCTCAATTTCCCTGAGGGAACCACCCAAAGGGATCAATAAAGTTCTATCTATCTATCTATCTATAACATATAATTTTCTCTTCCCTTCTAATCCTTCTCTTTCCCTTGCAGTTTGCCCTTGCGTTTCTGGGTTAACGTAATCAAAAACCCTCAGTTTGTGTTTGATATCCATAAGAGCAGCATCACGGATGCTTGTCTGTCCGTGGTTGCTCAAACCTTCATGGATTCATGTTCAACGTCTGAGCACAGACTGGGCAAAGACTCGCCCTCCAACAAGCTGCTCTATGCTAAAGACATCCCTAACTACAAAAGCTGGGTAGAGAGGTATGGAACTCAACATGTTGCTTCTTCAGATTATAAAAATCCATTTGGGTCATTTACATTTTGCTAACTAGACATCAGTGTAAGGCTAGGATCAATTATAAATGATATAATCTACTCAAATGTTGTACATTAACGAAAATGCACTGGTACCTTGAGATATGAGTTTAATTAGTTCTGTAACTGTCAATCATCTTGAATATCAAATAAATTTCTCCAATTTAAAATAACTGAAATAGATGTAATCCATTCGAGCCCTGTGAAGCATCCCCTGATGGATGTGAATAGCGGAGGAGGAACTGTAGACACAAAAACTAAAACTGCACTTTCTTTACTTAAAACAAAAGCACAATTGTAAAAAATGCACTTTATTAACTTTAAACTGAACATTACAACAAAATGTTGTGTGCTGCCGATACTGGACCCGTGCACCGACTCACCAACAAGGGGCGCCGTCCCAAAACGCTCGTATCAATCAAAAATCTTTAAAAAAAAATACTCAAATGTGAGGTAACATGCTAGCAGACCAGCTAATGAGTCTGAATTTTCCTCTGCTGCTGGCAAGACAGGCGTTTCTTCAGATAGTGATTGGATCATTTAGGGTGGAAGTTCCGGAGGGGATTTCTCACAACAATAATAACAAGCTATAATAAGAAGCTCTGCTGGCACATCAATGACACTTGCACAGAGACAGGGGGATAACAAAGATCAGCTCTTTGTGCGTGATGCACATCTCAGAGGGGCACAACTCCTTAGTCAGTAGTTGGAAGCAGCAGCAAAGGAAACTAGACATGATGGATACATGGGCATAAAAGTAGAAAGAAAAGATTTCCATTGTTTTAACAGAACGGCTTATTTATATTTATGCTAGAAATGTAAGCATCTTAAAATAAGATGCTTGTGAAGTTAGTATGGAAAGGCATACTTATCATTTAAAATTGAAAAGCAAATCATGTATGTGTGCTTCAGATACTACAGAGACATCAGTAAGATGCCAAGTATCAGTGATCAAGACATGGATGCCTACCTGGTGGAGCAGTCCCGTCTCCATGGCAGTGAATTCAACACACTCAGTGCATTGAATGAGCTCTATTTTTACATCAACAAGTACAAAGAGGAGGTGAGGTTCAGGCTCAAGCTCACACAGAATTTACTCTCACTGATCCCAAATCTTCTCTGTTTCTCTGTACTGGTTTCACTGGTAATAGATCTATTTGGTTATAAAGCATTAATCACAATTACCTTTTATCATTCTGCATGTCTTAAAGATGCATTAACTATATGTATAGCTAAGTAGAAATATTTGCTTTGTTTGGAGATTGTCAAAACAGATAATTGTCCGCATTATTTTTCTAACAAGGTTTTCATGCCAGATGACCTAGTTGGCACAACCCTGTGTATACAGGCTTTGGATACTACAGACTGGTATGCTAAGAGACATTGCACAAAAATAAAGAAATGGATACATTATGGTGATATTTATCTAGTAGAATAGTTAAAACAGTGAGGTCCATTTGAAAGGGGCCCTTCAATATTCTGTTGCAATGCAAAGATATTGCAAGCTCAGCCACGTGTTTATTCTACACACCTGACACGTGTGTCAGATTCCATTACATGCAATATCAGAAGTGGTCTCCGTTTTCTCTCAGACAAGTTCCATGATGAAATAAACATGTCCAGTCCAGTTTATGTACTATCTTCTGAATAACACTCAATAACCAAGAATATAAGAACGGTCATATTTCACTCTGACATCATTTAAACAAATTGTTGACCTGAATAGCTGTTTGATAACTGATCGATACAGTATCGAGCAGTGCACCATGAAACTGCTCAATCCTGTACACGACCATCCTGATGAGAAGTCAAATGACTGAGTAAAGTGGTGCAAGGTATGCACCTGAAGGTTTCAGAGGTTAAACATCACAATGGTTACCCAGCACCTGTTTATCACTCTAACACAGGCCGGTTCGAAATGCTATTCTCTGAATAGCATACTACACATTATGTTTCAGGGACTCTTGTGTGGATCTGTGACAAAACAGCTGACTACTCAATATTGTGTGTGGATGTGCACGCACGCGTGCGTGTGTGTGTGTACCTATCGACTAATGGCCTTTCATTTTCTCTAAACGTGCAGATCTTGACGTCACTAGACAGGGACGGGTACTGCCGCAAACACAAACTGAGACACAAACTGGAACAAGCCATTAACCTGATGTCTGGCACTAGCTGATGGAACAGGGGAAGAAAGGAGGGGGTGTGGGGTGATGAGAGCGAGCGGATGAAGAGATGGCGGCCTTGGCTTGAAGAATCTTTAGAAATTGACCGGCACTGAAACGTCCACAACATGTGATTGACTATCACGGTGGACAATCAGCTTAAGCACCAACAGCACACCTGGACCAGAACCTGTACGGATAAACACATCCCACCCTCGTTGTTTCTGTTCTGTTTCTAGTTTGATATGTTCTAGTACCACTGTCAATTTTCAGTTGTTCCTTACTTTACTTAATCTGCTCGTTTTCTTCATTTCTTCTGATCTATGACTCCGACCGCTCTGTAATCCCTCCTACCCTGACGTTTCCGGCCACTCATATGACGGCAAGCTGCCAAAAAGAACCTTTTTTTTTTTCAAAACGACTGTGGATCACTGAGATACATTCCAATAAAGAGGCATGTGCCATTGCCTTGAAAGCTGAACTGAATTTTAAAAGCCAGTGCCATGCTAGAGTTGAAACGCCAGAAGGAAAAATGATGCAACGTGACATTTATAACCTCTGTGCAAGGCCCCCACGGAGGTTTCTCGGAGGTGCTCCAAAAACAGATTTTAGTTTGATAACGGGAAAAGTGAGCCTGTTTGCAAGTTCCTTGGAGGAACAGTGCAAAGAAGAGACACTTCCTTATCATGAAAAATGGCCATAGACTATAAAAGCGCCTTTTCCTCTTTCTTTCTTTTTTTTCAATGATTCTGGGGCCAAACAGACAGAGCTAAACAACCGTCATTCAGCTTTGCCTTTCAGTTATGCACTTCTAGCCGAATCTGAACTCTCATAAAGCCTCATTTAGGCGGCCCATTCTGCCCGATTAGGGTTCATTCTTTAAATAATGTATCCTCCCTAACCCTGGATTTTTGTATACCTGTGTTACTGTGAGGGTTGAAGTGTCAACTCAGATTTGCGCTCTTTTCCTGTTTGCATAGAAGGAAAGCTGGAGTGTTTTACATTAAAAACAGCATCCTGATGTAATCGATTCATCCATCCAAGAGCAATAAGTCTAGTTTAAATACAAGCCATGTGTCAAAATGTCACACGTGTCCAACTGTCCCATTCAAAAAAACACAAAATCCTGACTCACATTTGGTCAATGGCATACATTTTACATTTTTCATGTTGCAAATTGCAAATTCTAAAAACAAAAAGGTATGGCATCTGATCAAATACCGAGCACAACCAAGGAAAGCCGGTCCCACTTACCAAATGAGCCATGGTCACACTAGTTTTTGTTAGTGTCATCTTACTAGTGTAAATACATCAAATTTGGCAGAATCTCTGGCATCGCATCTCATGCAAAAACAATTATCATGTAATTCATCTTGGACATAGGGTTTGGCAATATGAGAACATAAGACTGTTGGCGAGTGTCTTCAGAAATTTGGTGTTCTAACGTGAATTTATACTGTGATGTACATAAATCATTGGAGCTGTGCTGTGAACTGACTGAAATGCATTACTAATCTCAATGAACTCGATCTACATATCAATTCTGTCATGTACATACGGTTTGGTTTTCAGAATCGGATGCTAGCTTTTACCAGCTTGAACTGCTGTAGTTAAACAAAAATACTTCAAATAGAAATCACTAAGAAGTAGTAAAAATATAACCACAAAATTCGCAGTAATATAAAGATTTTTGATCATCGCTCATATTTTTTACATTCAGCAGAAAGAGACTGACTAAAAACTAACCAGCTTAAATAAAACAAAACCAAGTTTAAATGTAAAGATTCTCATTATGAACGTGCTAATTTAAATCTCAGCAGAGCCTTAAGCCTGACTGGTCTTTGAAGGAGGGCAGGTTGGACAGGTTTCCTTTCCGATATGACATGCAGTCTCCGGGACTGATCCAGATCATTGTAGGCAATTAGGGTCACTAAAGCGTCCTTCCCAGTGTTCTATTTGATTATATTCAGTGAGAAGTGGCCACAGATTGGTCACGGATGTCCAAATGAATATGTGATCCAGCTCTTCTTAAACAGATTTAATTCTGATCGTGAGTATATTCTCCACATGTCTGCCTGGGTTTACTTCAGTCCAAAAACATGCATTCAGGTTAATTGGAGATACACAAATGTCAGTTTTTGATAACCTGTCCTGTCATAAATGTAACCAAAGTGTAAAACATGACGTTAAATAACTAATAATAAACACAGAAAATAGTCCTGATTTAAGGCTTACACTAAGGTGATGCTAAGTGCTAGTGTGACCACACTTATATGGCAAATAATCGGCTCCGTTGTTCTTTTGCTTGCTTTTTAAATCATAAATGTTTTTCTGTATTTTGCATTTAAACATGGCCTTAAATCACGAACTTTCTTATCTCAGGCCCATTGCCTATTGTTTGCAAGGAAAGACAAGGTACTCTAAGAGAAAACTGTCATTGGTACATTTAAAAATATTACCAACTTTTTCAGCTTTACACGCTTTGCTTTTAATTGAGTCTTGTGCGTTCTAATTTATTGTTATTTATTCTGACATTGCAAGAAGTGCTATTTTCTGTACAGCACTGATATTGTCAATTGACTTTGAGTTAAGGCTTTTAAAACACACACTTTTCTTAAAATAATTATAACCGAGTAGGTATTTTAATGTGTGCAGGTAATGGATGATTTTTTAGTTTTTTTTAAGTTTATGCTTTCACGCTAGACTGAGTAAGGTCAATTCAAGCAGACTGAGAATAAAAACAAAATAGACACAAATGCAGCTCTCAGTTGGGATTTGCAGTCTAGACCGGTGTCCTTGCAATCTGTTCCAGGCTTATTAATTATGCTTTCAGTTTCACTGTAAATGTACAAGGACGTTCCGATAATGAATCCAAGATTCATTGCAATGGCCTTTATGTGAGATGAGATTCTCAAATTACGCAAGCATTTATCAGATTGCTTACTTTTAATTGGATGACTTATCAGACACTATAAAGTCTGAGTAGAACTTATCGTATCCTTTACACTGAACGATATCACTTTTACTATTTATTTGCTTAATTGATCCTTTTGATGGGGGATGGTAAAATAGTGTTGCAGTCTATTGCGCAACTCCAAAACTACCAGCCGGGCATCTAAACATATATGACTGGTTATGTCTGAAGAGTTGGCCAAAGTCTTAATTTTAAGATTAATTAGGCACCCTGTCCAGTGTTTTCACAACAATCCCATCCAGCATTATGCAGTCAAAGCAAATGAAAATGGTATTTTGCCAACTCAATGTCACTAATTGGCTAAATGTTTTACTTTTTAACATTGAAATGATTTCATTTTGAGGATAATATACTCCTAATTATTATTGAAATCCTCTGAACCTTTTTAGTCCAAATCATGACTTGCTCCATAGATAAACATATGTGAAACACCAGCTTAGCTTATTATAAGTATATGTAAGTGGAAAAACATTTGAACTTGATTCTTTACAGGAGAATTTATTTACTAATTAAACGTTGGCAGCTTTTGTTCAAGAATCACTCCATAGATTTGAGTTCTGCCCAGCTTATTTATGATAAAGTTTTGATAGAAGCAGGTTTTTCTATTTCAAAGACACGAAACGTTTATAGACGTGATTGAATAAATTACTTTAACACTCCCAACACTAGTAATTTATCCTGGCATCAGCAGGTGTTTTCAAGTATCAGATCAAGGTGCCAAATTACTATTTTAACATCTGAGGCAAAGATTTCTGAAAGTGGCACTCATTAACATTTGAAAACAGGCAGAACTATCATTATTACATAGTCTTTGGAAGCTGTATTGGTGCTTTAACATGAATGTGGGACAAGGAAGATATTTTCTGCTGGCTGGTGTGGAATCTAGATAGTCATAAATTTGATGCCCTTGCCACATGAGAGGCCTCAAATCACCATTGACTGACTGTGTATTTGAGCTAAGGTTCCTCATCAGCACTGCATTTACAGAAACCACTTAATAGGATTAAATCCGACCATAAATCGACACCAAAAATTACACAAAGAAAACGTAGAACTGAATATATCTGTATATCAAGAGTTTTTGATTTAGTACCTCTTGGTTAATGCAGCATCATGAGGTTTACACTAGATTTCCAGAACTGTGAGTAAAAGCCAAACATACTGTTGAGAAGGGCCTTCTTCTCCGCACATGCACTGCCTGTAAGAAATGGCCATCAGGGCGATTGATTTTCTGTTGGATTTACGTTTTGTCTTAACACAGCTATTCATTAAGTATGCTTCTAGCCATGTTGTCTGTTTACTTTTTGCAGCACAGTCTGTCTGAGATGCTTCACGTGTGTAAAGTGATAAAAGCGCATACTAATAAAAGCACCTGTATTTGTGAGAACAAGAGCGAGCGAGAGATGCGAGTAGAGGAAAATGTGTCTTGGTAGAATCACTAGAAGAAAATGTCTGTTTTTATTCATTAATACATTTCAGTCAGTGTTCTAGTTATAAAAGAATTTTAAAAAATTACATCTCAGATTAAATGATTCTAATTTATTTGTTGGTTTTGTCTGTTTATCCCAAATGTTATAATCAATTATATGGTTGAGAATTGTTTACAGTTTCTAAAGATATAAGGAGTTTATTAAAAAAAATAAACAAAAAAGTTGGAGAGGAAGTAGCTTTGCGTCTGACTGTCTGACTGAGGAATGAATGTCTGCTTTGCTTAGTCCTTAATTCTATATAAATATATAAATATATTTTGTATAAATTTTGGTTTAAAATGGTTTCTTTTAAATTATTGTTTTTTTCTTATTTGTTGTATAATTTGTGTTAATAATCAGTTCACAGGACATTTAGGAACACGTTTGTTCAAATGCTGGCTGCAATGAAGTGTTTTGTATATATTTGCACTTTTTTTTATTCACGCTCAAGGTTTTTCAAAAGAACATACTTATAAAACTTCACACAACAAGCATGGTGTTATTTTTATTTGATTTTTTTGGTTTAGCTTATTAAATGATATGTGGATGATGCTGTATATTTCCTGAATGTTTCTTTGTATATGTTGTCATCTGCAAGGACTATTTTCTCTCAACAGATTGATGTTTTCATTCAAATAAAGATGAAGTGACTCAGTGATATTCTTTGTCAGAGTTGAAATTGTTTGTTGTTCAGATTCTGCCTTTGTTTTTATGCAAGGAAGTTGTAGGTGTGAATGTAGACAGATAGTTGTCGATTTATTAGGGTAAAACGATAGACCTGGTTTACATGGATAGATCCATATTTGAGGTCAATTAAGATATAATCTTAAATACAAAATTCTGCTAAATACGTTCATGGAGTTCTTTGCACAAAATAATTCTCAAAAAGATATTAATTACTAGTTTTATTCTCACCAGTGTAAGCCAGCCTCTGAATGCTCTGTTTTGTGCTACATTGGAGATGCTTATAAGCTGTTGCCGGTAACCTTTTACCTCCTCTCCTCTCTTTTTTGGTTTGTTTAAAAAAAAAAACATAATCGTCTGAAAACAGATGTTTTTTAGCTATACAATGACTCAGAATTTAGAAAACTGCAGGAAGATTAAACCAGTCATTATTTGAAAAGTTAATAAATGTTACATGTCTGTGCTTATCAATGCAGTCTGCTGTTTAATGGCTGTAAAGTTCACTCTTGTAAATGCCATACTTCATGATCACTGTGGGGTGAACTTCTTTCCCAAAAACATTTGACCTGACACACCCAAATGCAGTAAGTTAGGGATAATTGTATATTATATACTGTTCTTTATCTCCCATAGCAATCGTCGTGAATAAAATATATTTACAGTTTCAAATACGAAAGAGTTTGAAACCTGTTTGCTACAAATCTATCCGCTGCTAAACAGCTAAAGCTGAATATAAATGTTACCTTTTAGCTTGACAATAATCCAAAGTAATCCGCCACACCTACAAACGAATAGCTTCACCAAAAAAACATGAGCTCAAAAATCAAATCCAAGAAAATGCTCAATGCAAAGTGGGCCAAAGAAGATTACAGAATTTTTTTATGTTTGTGAATTCCTAATAAGTAATCTGAATGCTGTCATAAAATAAGAAGTTTCAAAATAGAAATTCCCCCAAAAGATTTCAGTGTATTATAGGTAGGGCTGACCGCGATTAATCGATCAATCGTTGGTCGACCAAAAAAATTACTAGTCGGACAAATTCCATTGGTCGATTAGTCGCAGGAAAGAAAAACGCTGC
>JAOTRQ010000020.1:2173009-2187264 GCA_028565875.1 Hoplisoma paleatum
TTCTATTATTGTCGCTGTATTTTCACTTCGCTGCTACTATTGTTCTGAATCTTCTTTAGAACCATGATGGAGGATTATATTATTAAAATAAAGCACAAAAAAATCACTGAATTATTAGAATATGAAAAGATAACCAATTGTAACTGTATCAAGCATAAATGACGCTCGGTCTGTGATGCGGGTTACGTGTTGATGACGTAGTTGATGTAGTGACGTTTGCTATCCGAAATTTTGATTGTTATCCAGAGCAAATTTTTTGCAAAATGGTTGGTTGTTATCCCGACGCTATCGGAGGTGTTCATTAACTGAGGTTCCTCTATGTAGACTGTAAATCAGGGGTCACCAACCTTTTTGAAACGGAGAGCTACTTTTTGGGTACCAACCAATGCGAAGGGCTACCAGTTTCATACACACTTGTGAGATCACAAATTTTTTAACCTTTAATTACATGTTACTATTAATAATGATATATTGTAACGTCCGTGGGTTGCGCGGAAAGGACGAGACGGATGTAAACAAAAGTCCTGTTTTATTAACACCTTCGGATAACTCAGTTACATTTCCGCCACACACACGCACGCACGCACACACACACAGGTTCACTACCAAAAACTCTCTCGCTCCCTACACACCTGCACTAGGCTCCTCCCTCCCCTCTTAGCGTCCACACACACACACACACGAAGCATAAATAACTACATGTGAACAGAGCACCTCATAACATTAAACACACACTACCAATAACATTAAGCGATCGCTACAATATATTACATAGATTGTCATTTTCTAATTTACACCAATGCAAATGTGATTTATAAAAGAAAAGCGACAAAAAAAAATAATACAGCTCACTTGTAAGTGTCACTATAATGAGCTATTTTTAGAACAGGCCCACGGGCGACTCGTGAGCTCCTTTCGGGCAATCTGTAAATAGCGCCAATGCCCTCTGCTGTTTAACCTGAATATTGCTTCATTTGAATCATAACGATATGAAGCACTTCACATGCTTTCACCCAAAGTTCTCAAAATTAATACGCATTTCTGAAATATAGACAGAAAAAAATACAGTTATACAGTTAGAAAAAGCCTTTAGATTATGTATTAACTGGTTGCAGATAAATGAGCAAGATGGGAGATTTCCTTTATGTTTCCTTTATGTTTACTTCAGTAGACTTGCGTGCGGCTCAGGGGAATATAATGAACCGATTCGTTTTACTGACTGACTCATTAACCCGGTTCCTCAAGCTGACTCAAAATGATTCTAAATCGCACATACGTGAAGAGCCGTGCTTGACTGCATGAAAAGTATAAATGGACATTTAGAGCTTGAAACGGCATTATTAGCAAAACCAGTTTCTCGTTTTTTACTTCTTTTTTCCACAGCATTTCGGTGATGCGATACTCAAACTTTCCACCTCGTTTAAGCGTGAAAACAATATTTTGAGATATTTGGGTCCTTTTTAAAATGTTGAGCTTTTGTTTTAGTTATTTTTAATTAGCATTTTCAAAATTTGCAAAAAACTGGTGGATGGAAAACCCCGTTACTGATTTGGACATGATACATTTGAAACGATTTTACCTGTTTTATTGTAAATTTATGTTAAAATATTGACACAAAAAGGTCTACCTATGCTACACTTTTGACAGTGACCTTTGATTAAATCTTCTTGGGGGTTATGGTCCATGTGTAGATGTTGTAATGGTGCTACTTACCAACAGCTCTGAAAAGACAAGCACCATCTTCTTTCATCTTTTTAATGACAAATCCTTTCTTTTCACCAAGTGCTTTCTCAAACCAGTGCTCCTGCTACAACACAAAGACAGAAAGAGATGATATTTAACAAGCTTGAAATACAAAACACACTTTGTAAAACACATTAAACAAAATTATCCGGTACAATTTAATGCCTTTAATCAGACTTGATTAATAAACCTTCATTTAATTCTTAAACTTAAAAAAGTTACTCCACACTCTAGTTACAGCAAGAGTAATAGCATTTAGTCAGTCCAAAATTGTACAACTTCTCTTACTTAAAATCTAATGCTTTGTTAAATATACTTTATTGGCAATGACAGAGGTTAAATATTTTCTCCAGTTCCTGGTAGCGTAGTGAGTTACTGACGGTAGATTTTGTAACGTTGGTCCCAGTTTTTAGCAGGTCATTCACTTGGTTCTGGGATTTATGCTCACCATTCTTGTGATCATTCTGACCCCACGGACTGAGATCTTGCGTGGAGATCAGCAGTGGTTTTGTAAGTCTTACATATTCTAACAATCGCTCCCACAGTAGATTTCTTCACACCAAGCTGTTTGCCTATTGCAGGTTCAGTCTTCGCTGCCTGGTGTAAGTCTACAATTTTGTTACTGGTGTCCTTCGACGGCACTTTGGTCTTCACCATAGTGGAATTTGGAGTGAGACTGTTAGAGGTTGTGGGCAGGTGTCTTTTATACTGTTAACGAGTTCAAACTAATTAATACAGGTAATGCGTGGAGGACAGAGGAGCCTCTAAAAGAAGGCAAATAAATTCTTTAAAAATGAGAATTCTGAACTTATTTTCTCATTTAATTTGTCATAGTTGAGATCTACTTATAATGTTAATTGCAGGCCTCTCATTTCTTTAAATGGGAGAATTTGCACAATGGTGACTGACTATATACTTTTTTCCCATTATAATTGTAAAGACGAGCAGCAATGGATCCATACAATCCATAATGTGTTGTTATTGTGAAACTCACCAAATGGGATCACTAAAAAGCATATTTAGTGACTCACCAGAACACAATTCAATAAAAAGCATAATGTCAGAGGGATCGAAGATTATAGGCGCTCAATTAAATCTTGCCCTCCTGGCCGTTGTTACATTATTTTCTGTTATTCACAGCAAATAAGGACAAAAAAGTAAGATTTTATTGCATAAAACATTTCAAATTGGAGAACCTTCAGCCATGTTTGCTCATGGACTCTTTTTTTGGATGCTACTTTTACTTTTGTTCTAAACCATGATTACAATTGTTCACATCATCGATTTGGAATCCCATAATTATGCTTTGTTTTCCATCTCATTACTAGCGCTAAATTGTCCATAATTTTCTCTGGAATGTGTCACAGACCTGAAATTCAGTTGAACAGACAAAAACATGAAATTTTCTCAGGTTCCTTTGCAATTAAATAAAAGTCAGATAAAATGTATGACTGTACCAGTGATCGCTTAGTGATAAGGGTACTGGACTAACAACCAAAGGTTGCTGGTTCAAGCCTCACTACTGGCAAGGCTCACTTTTGAAACTTGAGTTTGTACATTTCAATTATCACATAATTAAAAAAATGATTCAAAGGATGTTACTAGCATGTTAAAAGTATTCTATATTTTCATAGTTTGACTGAAGACCAATTTTCTTTTTTGAGAGGAAAATTACTTGGGCACAACTTGAAGGTGGATGCACCAGACTTGCACCGTGCACTGAACTCCGGCAGCACTTAGCATTTAACTTTGATGGCTCTTATTGAGAAGCACTCGGCCGCTCCGTAAAAAGCCTTTGATCACTATGATTTTGAATGAATGCAAGAGAAAGCCTACTAGTCTTCAAAGTAACATTAAATTGCAGTATTTTGCTCTTAGCGTTGAGAATGAAATTGCCTGACAACCTTTTTGTGCATAATGGCTGATTTTCAGAAAGAAAGAACTGTTAGGTTTTTTTAGATATACATAAAATTTAATCAAGCCTAAACCACTTTACAAGACAAAAACAAAATGCACACTGAGCACCTTCAGCCATTACAGGGTCTGATTACATAAATGCATCGAACATCACCTTCCAATTGGAAAATCTAGTAAATGTACATGTAGTATAAATATGCTCCATTCATGATTCCATCAGTAATGTACAATACATTGCTGTCTGCACATGTACTGCTTGGGTTTCTAGGGCACAACAGACACAGTTTCAGGGCTGGCACATAACCCTTGAATGACCTCATCCCTCGAATAAATTGCCACCCTTTGCTTCTCATCATCATCTTAATCAGCAAAATTTATTTAAAAAAAAACGCCCATTTTGCAAACATCACCTGCATTGAATTTTTACTGCAAGAACGCATTTTATTTTTTGATTACAGCTCTAGCAATAATAGACTGCCAGCAGGCCAGTATGACTGACCAACAACAAATGTTCTGAAGCTTCTTTAATAACCATTCACCTTCTACAAGTGTGTTAAGTTTATTTTGGTTTAATGTTTTAAGATTAAATTTATCTATTTATTTATCTATGTTGTCCATTTCCAGCCCAGTGGCTGCAGTATGGCAACAGTATGGGAATTGGATTTTTCTTTTCTTTTTTACCTGACTATGACCCTGAGGACAAAGCAAACTCTTTAATAACATAGTTTGACTAGCAAAAGGGTTCCGTTTGCCCACACAGAGCCGTGGTCATGACCGTAATGAACTGTTTTGAGAATTTTTTTGCCAGTTCCACATGAAGTACAGCCACAAAGCATCATGCTGCCACCACTATAGTTCACTGTTTTTTATAATGGTGTGCAAAGTTGTTTCTTTGCCAAACATACCTTTTTTAATCACTGCCAAGAGGTTCAACCTTGGTCTCAACATGGTTTGACAGACATGATGTAGCCATAAAAATATGTTGCATGTTGTCCACAACCAGAACATGCAAGAAATGCTTGCTGACTTTTGATACTGCTGAAAACCTATTGACAGCCTCACAAACCATCTTTTGGAAGGACATTTAGTTTTGATGTTATAATGTCTGTTGGGCCACATTTTGAAATGCCACCAGCCATGGCCTGATGGTTAGAGAACTGGGCTTGTGAGCCGAAGGTTCAATTCAGAAAATCAACAGGTCATGACTGAAGTGCCCTTGAGCAAGGCACCTTACGCCTAGAGCTGCCTACTAAGGCGGGCAAGTGTGTGTTCACTCGTGTGTGTTCACTATTGTGTGTATCACTGAAATTCTTTACCCGTTTTGTGATGGCTATATTATTTGTGTTCTAATCTGTGATAAATTTTACATTTTGGAATTATTTTTTCCTAATGTATCATATCCAGTTACCTTTATTGCATTGTGCAACCCTTTGCTAACTGCTAACTGAGAAAAGTTGGAGTGGTGGGTACCACTTCCAACACTTGTTTACATAAAAACAGCATTTTAATATTATTTGCATAATCATTAAATAGAATGAACATCTTTGTCATTACACATATACAGATATGCAGTACAATGAAATTTGTTCTTCAAACATCACAACTTGTATGGGAGTTGGGGCTAGAGTGCAAGGTCAGCAATCATACGGCACCCCGGAGCAAAACAAGGTTAACGGTCATGCTTAAGAACCGAACTGTGTCTGTGTAGCAGACCCTGGATTTGAACCCTTAACGTTGTGTTACATAGCCCAAAGCTCTACCCACTAGGCTACACTGCTCCTAATTGTCGGTCACACAAGGCTGCAGAGCATACATTAAACCAGGTTAAATTGAATAAATGAGGATAAATATTTATAATCTCCCTGAATAAATAAGTACATTAGAATGTAGGCTATGTTGGCCCCTTAATGCTCAGAATGGCCTTTTTGTGGCATCTAATTTTGAAAAATGCTTGGGCCATCGTATGCAGCATGAAGAATATTGATGCCTCATAGAAGTATAACATCTAAAAGGTTAAACAGGCCAAGTCAGCTAAAGCAGGGCACCTCTGACGAAGGGAAGGATTACTGAAAGAAGAGGAAAAACAAGCAGAAAACGACAGGCTGCCTCTGGGCTTGTGGAGAGCCTATAAATAAATAATGTGTTATAAGGGGAAAGAAAGGCTCATTAGCCAGCTTTTTCTATCCTGTGGGGACAACGATGAAAGTGGAGAGTGACTGCATACACTCCAACTTGCAAACACCTCTGTCAGAGCACCAAGTCACCACAAAATCATAAAGGAACTAATAGTTTTCATTTCTGACTCCGTTAGCCATGGTATTGCAAAATGAGCTGAATTTCAGATTTATTTTAGACTTCTTTAAAACTTAAAAAAATTATTCAAGTACTTACTAAATTTCAAAGTAAATGTGTCCAATAGCTAATGCAATAATATGCTGTCAAACATTTTTGTAATTTATTGAAGAAAAAGATTTATACTGACAGTTAAATTAAATAAACCACTCAAATCATTTACAATTTAAAAAATTAACAAAGTGTTTTACCCAAAGCAACTTTACCTTTTTGTGACTGTATACAGTTTTGATGGGGCCCAATAGTGGCAACTTGGCATTGTGGGCATGAACCAGGAACCATTTAAAAAATAGGCTGCCACTAACGACTATGATTCTATTAATAAAACTATCGATTTATTGATTATTCAATTCATATAAAGGATTAATTTTAATTAAATAATTATTTATTAAAATTATTATATTATTATAATATTATAATAATATTATATAATAATATTATATAATTTATAATTATATAAAAATGATATTATTTATATTAATTAATTAATAATTAATATAATTAATTAATTAATAATGTAAACCTGATTTATATTAAAGTGCAAAATGTTACTCTCCAACAGTCACAGGGAGTGATGGCTTGGTGGTTAAGGTACTAAGATAAAGACCAGAAGGTTCAAGCTACCACAAAGTACAACACACTTCCACTAATTTACCACTGCTGGGCCCCTGAGCAAGGCCCTTATACCTTCATTTCTCAAAAATGGTTTTGAAAGTTTTCATTGTCATAAATAGCTTTAGACAAAAGTGTTTGCTGAATGCTAAAAATGTAAACATAAAAAAAATTGGTTATATTCAAACAGTCGAGTGCAAAGACATGTCAACAAGAGTTACTAGACATGCACACTCTCGATCTGCAAGAATAAAGAGTTTACATGGCTTTACCTTATACTAGAATATAATATAAATATATTCTATATATTTCTATTCTATAAGCTTAAACTTTACAAGCAAAAGAGAAATAAAGGAGTTTTATTCAAACTTTGTTTATGTATGAAATTCCACACAATAAATTGTGCTTAAAATAATAGCAAGAGACTCTGTCTCATCATGTACAACATTCACACAGAATAAGCCCAGAAGTACTCGGATATTTACTTAATAAAAATATTATTATATAAGTGCTTATTTTGGCGTACAATATATTTCAAACTACTTTTTACTGCTAATAGTAAAATACGAATGGAAACATGGTGGCTTTGTTTGTGCTTCTGTTTGAGGGATTCATTTGTCGAGCTGGTGCTGCCATGATATGCCATTAAAATAACTTTTATTTTTAGCTAATTTAAAGTGACTAATTTTCGGTCGTACAGATCAACCTCATCCTATGTAATTAATTGAGGAGACATTACTTACAAATACAATACAATGTGCGTCTCCAAACTTGGCTATGCTAAATTAACTTGTCTCCAAGCTAGACTACACAGAATTTACTTGTCTTTAGTCTAAACCTAAATATAACCATTCCCAGTTTTGTACTTTATTTATAAATGCATTTTCAATAATATATGGTTAATAACACATGAATAATAAAAAATAATAAACTAATATGAACAATAAATCTTGACTCCTAAGGGTAAATATCAGAGCATACATTATGTACTTTAATATGATTTTACATTCTTTTATTCTTATTTATTTTACAGTAACTTGATTTGATGTGCTTTTATTGTTTTCTGGGTATTTTCCAATTCCAATTTGAGGTGACAAAGTCAAATAAATATATGTATATAGTTTTTTAGAAAATCGACGTCTAATCGAGAATAACTTACATATCCAGGACGCGAATGTCTTTGGCTCCACCATAGCTCTGCCATGTTTTTGAGTAGCGTTGACCAATGACTGGCGGTTCACTGACATCACACATGTTAAGTAAAAGCATTTCTTTGAACAGACGCATTTTAGAAATCACACATTAATAAAAATAAACAAAAGCGTTTACTTAAATTATTGACTTCAATGTATTTTCAATGTCGTCTAAACACAGCAGCCCTATAATCTACCACCTAAAACACTTGGCTACGACATAAGAGTCCTTAAAAACTCCATATTGACCCAATTACTTCTGATTTGGGGTTGGCCGGGGTCAGCTGTAGTTGGAATTTAAACCAAAGCAGCCATCAATGTGACCCTGAATACAGAAAAACATTGTGTCACCTTGGCTGTGTCTACTCTCTCATATTCATGTTCAAGATACATTCTGCATACTAAAGAGCAAGGCAAATGTGGTTTTTTTTACTTCCCATAAGCTTATTTGACAAATGACCCCCTGTTCTTCGTGTCCAGTCTACTTATACAGTGCTGGGTTTCAAATACTGATGAGAACTCGTGATTGATGGCCTCTGTGAATCCGGACATGTTGCTCGATCACTGAAGAGCTAATCTAATCCATATCCTGCACAATCACTCGATGCTTTGAGAACCACTTTAGAAGATTAAAAGATTTTTTTTTGCACTTCCAATCACATATGTCCTATGTGTAGTATACTGTAAGAGTCAGCAAATTCACATATTTCTCATGGCATTCATTTCGGTTTTTAAGACGATACAAATTCTGTCATTATGATTCACACTTTATTGGTTTTTGAATGTTTTATTTATTAAATGGATGACCAACTTCTGGTGATCTGAATATTAACCAAATATTTACATTAATCTTTTTTCAGGTTTTCCACACAACTAATCTTCTAATTGGATAATGACAATACATTGCACAAAAACTACTTTCTAAAAGGCTTGAGGTCTGAAGTCTAAGATGCTTGCTTACTAATACCGTATGGTAATCTACATTATATACCAGCCAGGCATCATTTTATGATTACTGACAAACGAAGTGGATATCTCTTCATTATGCCACCTGTAGATGGGAAGGGTATGCTTTGTAACAAATAAATAAACATACCCAAAGTTGATGTGAGAAGTAGGAAAACTGAGTCACAAGTAAAGATTTGAGCTTGTTCGACAAAGACAAAATAGTGACGTGTAGATGAAGAGAGCAACTCCAAAGCTTGAGCTCAGTTTATCTTAAAAGTGGGTAAACAATTGACTGTGCCAAAGACAAGCAAGTGAAGACTGAAACAATCGGAACGTGGTGGCAATTGATAAGAGTAGACACACATACACACACTCATCCACCTTATGCAATTCACTGTAAATTTAATTCACTTAACCTAACTACGCACAACACACAGAAACTAAAGATCAACCCCAGGACCTTACCCATTTGGCCACCATACAATAAAATTCTTAGTCCATTTATTGATTCTTCTCAGCCACTTTGATTAGGGTTTTTTCACAACCGATTGTCTGTATTCCTAATTTGGCACAGTTTTTACATCAGATGCCCTTAATGCATTCATCCGATTTACTACAGGTGCACTGATAAGTGTCTTCCGAACCCAATGGTTAGGTTCCTATCTCAGCATACACCTTTTGTATGAGATCTGAACCAGCACTATTCAGGCCCTGCTCTTACCAGCAGTGTGACTCATTACACCATTCCACCAAATCAGCGGCTTTTGTAAAGTAACAGTTAAGGAGTCACCCCATACAGAGAACACAAATGCAGACCACAATGTGCCGTTCTTCTTAAAGGTCACCACAGCAGATGATGATTATTAATTTGGCATAGTTTTAACATTGAACCCTCCCGAATTATTTGGGCTGGGTTCCACCACTATAATGTGCTGGTTGTTGTATCCTATGGCTAGATACCTGAAGGACAATGTAGTATCTCCAGTTGACTGGGCTACATGTTTTTGGACTATGGGAAAACATGTACGCGGAAAAGACACAATTCACTATATTTGGGGATTGAACGCAAAACCTGTGCTGTGAGGTCACAACGACACCCTCATATTTTCATAACATTTTCAAATGGGTGTGCTTATTTCTTTAAAAATTTAACTTTCACAAATTTATTAGTACCACATGGATTCTTATCTCGATTAGAATCATTAATGTATTAAAATTTTAAATTTAAATTTCACCTAAATTTAATTTTACCAATCACAGCCTAGTACTACTAAGAAATAACCAGATTTTATTCACACATTGTTCAACTGCTGGAAAACTGGATTAGCAGTTAAATGCACTGTATGTCTTGCTCTATGGCAGCGGTCAACAGCCTTTTCAGATACAAGATCACCTAGTGGAATCTGAACTTCTGAACATCTACCATGATAAATGTTTGGGCTGGGCTACTTTGGATTACTAGCAGTGCCTTCTAGCACAAAATTGTTCCAAAACAATTAAACTGTAATTCTATAATCTGCCTCAAGGCGGCATCAAACACCATTATCATTAGCTTAAAAATGCAAATAAAGAATGCAAAAAAAACACACAAAAAAAAACATTTTTAAACCTTCATATGCCCCCAGACTTTTATTGTAGCACATTGTTTCAACACGTTCATTATTGTGCACTTTATAAAATGCTTCATGTTAGTTCTGGTCAGGTGCAACTTTGTCCGCTGGTTTAACCCACACAAGTTTAGGTTAACACAAGTTTTTAATTGTATTTAAAGTATGTTTATTGTTTAACTTTTACTTTTCTGTGTACCAAAATGTTAAAAGTCTGCAGTAAACATTTGGCTGACGCTCTATTGTTTTACTTGTTTTACTTTACTTTTAACTAGTCGGCGGCGTGATATAGCTGTAATGTGAAACGGCCATACTGTTATCTTCAAATATCACCACTAAAACACTTCAACCAACAAGATTATGAGCTTGAAACTAATTTGTAACTAACTTGAAACATGGTTGACAGCAACTGCTCTATGGGATTTATTGTCAAATGTATAATGTTCTTGACATCACTTTTTAAAAATGTTTTAAAGTTTTTTCGATTTCGTAAAATATTTTTAAAAGCAATCCAACTTCTGTTTGTGAAAGTAGACAACAGTAGACAGGAATACAAATGCAGGAGAGTTCCTTTAATGATGCTTAAGCATTATGAATGGAATTCAAAATCAAGAGAGGCACTCAAATATTAGATGCCATCTGCAAGGACAAAGTCACGGACTGTTGTAACAGCTCCTCATATTACTATCAAACAAGAGGTATTATCTAATTATGTAATTGCATTTTTAAAAGTCACCTGCCACAGGAATTCTCAATCAGTTGCAATACATGAAAGAAAGAAGCAATAGCAGTCGTAGCTCATTTGTAAAATGGGCTTCAGGAATAATTATTCCAAATAGCAAAGAGGGGGGAAAGTGGATGGTGCTGACGTCACTGGTTGTGGTTTATGTCTGTAGTAGTATGCTGTTGTTTATTAAATAATACCATTTAGTTTCTGTAAAACATAAGACAATTTCTTTCAAATGTGGGAAAGTAAAACATTTATAAACTAAAAAAATGGCACTGAGGTTGTCATGCAATTAATTATTTCTTTTTTTCTACTCAACACATCTTACATCACATCCTCTGACATCCTGTGAAATCGAGACTGCAGTTCCAATATTGCTGCATACAAGGACTACCCAAGAAGGATGGTCCCTGTTGAGTCTGGTTCCTCTCAAGGTTTCTTCTTGTAATTTTCAGGGAGTTTTCCTCGCCCTTGGCTTGCTCAACAGGGGTTTATGTTCGTCCTGTATTTTGAAAAGTTGCTTTGAGACAATGTCTATTGGAAAAAGCGCTATATAAATAAAAATAAAAAACAGCGTCTCGGATTTACATTTATTTACATTTCTCTCCTGAACATCACTGGAGCTGCTTAATTCTGAGAATGTTTAGGCTAAATAATAACAAAAAATACAAACAATAATTAAATGTTAATGGTTTAAATACTATCAGGCTGTATGGTCGAAACACACATTTTCACCTCAACAAATCTGACCCTCTTTGCAAAAAGCAACTGCCCTGGCCAAAATTTGTTCAGTCTAAAGCACGCAGCATTCAGACAAAAGAACATGGTTAAATGTTTGTTCTCATTTCAAGTCCATTTCTGATTCCCCAGGGACCTTAGGTGTGCCCCAAACTTTGAGAACTGTGTTTTAGTGCATCTGAAAAGCACAATAATGCTCAGTGCACTGAAAGTACAAAGATTGAACACTTCAAATAGCCAAAAAACACAGTGTGAAATGATGAACACCACACACACTAAAAAGACACCACACCTACAAAACAAGGCAACTACTTTATATAAATATAAGTAGCATTTTTAAATGAATTGTTAGTAGAAGATAAACAAAGCCAACTAAAAACATAAAACTTCTAACAATTCTCTAGAAAACCTTGATCAAATGTTAGTCCATCGCTTCCCTGAAGTGTAGTGTTCCAATTGAGACAACACTTTCCTATAAAAGTACTACGCACTAAATTACAATGCACTTAAGTAAGTGTGTGGTTTTAGACACACCTCTTGACTCTGCTTCTGGACATAGTAAACATTTTATTTCTTTATATTGATGGAAGCAGGAACAGTGGATCATGATCTGCATTAATGTTTGGATTGTTCCTACACCAGATGCTCTTCTGACACCAGCCTAGTGCCTACAAGATAGCAAGCATGTTTTTGGACTGTGGAAGGAAACCAATCCTGCTGGCAACCCAAGCAGACACAGGGAACACATACAACTTCCACACAGAAATGACCCAGACCTCAGGCATTATAAATCAGCCGAAGAAGAGGGAGAGAACCTAGTCATAGAAGAGAGAACCTATCCGGCTCAAATATGGAATGTAATGAAATAAGGCCTAAAAATGTGGGGGTGGATTCTTTTCTACTAGGGTGCAGATTGAGAGGGAATATAGCAGAGGTAATCTTAATTAAAGAGTATATGAATGTACTGAACATGAAAAATGTGTCTGATAGAGTGATGAGTATGACACCCAAAAATCGATGAATTGCTGATAAATGTCACAAATGCACATAACCCAGAAGTGGGATGTGAGATATGGAAGAAAGATGATCACAGAGTTAGATAAAGTGGTTGAAAAGACACCCAAAGAAAAGAGGGAAGCAAGAGAGGGAATGGGTAGATGTGGCGTTAAGAAAATGTATTGTGATGAGTTGATTAAGCAAAAGAATTGGTGCTGTATTAAATGAACATTTTAAGAAGAAAAAAAAGAATACACAAGGACATAAAATTGTTGTGTGTTGACTATTATTTGCAGTAAGACAAATAATATTTAGCTAATTTAGCAAATCTATATTTAGACCATATTATATGGCGGTTTGTAGGATGTCATTGAAGATTAAATGAAGGTAGAACCAAAGATCAAATCGAGCAGGTTAAAGGTTTACAGGAGAGGTAAAGTTCTAAATTGTAGTAAAAGAGCTAGACAATTGCAACAGTAGTGACAGAATCTGCTAGGAAGGTACTAGGTGTGTCATCAGGACAGAAAAAAAAGAATAGCAACTTGGTGATGGAATGAGGAAGTGTCGTAGGAAGTGTTGCAAAAGTCTCCAGAATGACATGAAGAGTGAACAGGACTACCATAAAGAAGACAGAAACCTGATGAACTATAAGGGTGTAACAACCAAGCTAAACGCTAAGGAAGGGTACGTATATAAAGCTGAAAGTATATACCACAAGTTAGACTTAAAACAATGCAAATAGGTATGTGCTGACACGTGAGAAGAGTACTGAGAAGACAGAATGAGTATTTTATGTTGCTGAGAAATAGGTGGAAAAGTTAATTTGCCAAGAGTTGAGGTAGTGAAAGTGAACGACTTTCCATGAGGTAGTGCTTAAAATAATGGAGAGCAAAGAATTGAGGTGAGCAAGTGAAAGCAGAGGAACTGGTGTTTTAGTGATTTGTGATGGAATTAAATAGAAAGTTTATAAAGTTTAATACAAGTGTGTTGGTGTGTGCGTGCGTGCACGCACTGGCATGTATGTGCGTGTGCACAAGTTTCAGTGTGTGTTTGTTAATGCCGCTTAATATAGAACATTTATAGAACGAAACACAAACAAAACATTTTAATCTCCTTTCCTGCATTTTGAAGCTTCTGTGCTTCTGTGTTTGTATTACATGCACTTTTTGAACGGGAGGACCCCGTGCGCATGAGCAGTAACGCGCACCGTTCACAACGTGATAACTTTTTTTAAAAAGTTTAAAATGTGCCGACTAATTCGTATTTTGTTCAAAAAGTCAAGTCAACTTTATTTATATATAATTGTGTATTTATACAGCGCTTTTTACAACAGACATCATCTCAAAGCAACTTTACAAAATACAGAAGCAACAGATACAGAAACTCCTGAACAGAAACTGAACTGATCATGTGACAATTATT
>JAOTRQ010000020.1:2208392-2226155 GCA_028565875.1 Hoplisoma paleatum
TATTTATATATAATTTTGCACAGTTCCACAGCAAATTTAAGCTATTTTATACACAAAATATATATGATGCATATAAAACACTTTGTAGTTCAGTAATTAAAGTCTGTATGTAAACCTTCACATGTTTTTATTAATATTAGACTTTTATTATTATTATTATTATTATTATTATACTATTATTCACTTATTAAAAAGGTAAAAAAGTAAGTTAAAATTAAAAAAGCAAGTCGACTTAGTAAGTCCAAATAATGACTTAGTAAGTAAAAATAATGACTTAGTAAGTAGAAATAATGAGAAAGCAATTATATAGGCGGGAATGGGCTTCCATACTTTACTCACTTTTTTCTGTCACCGTGTTTTTCCTTCAAAAACACGCATTATGCTAATTAGGCGATGATGTCATTCTACTTCCAGCGATATTTAGGACAGTAAATAACGACTTTACTTACTGAGTCGTACATACACACACACACACACACACACACGTGTGCAGTTTAATGTTGAAGTGTGTGTACACGTGAGTGTGCGTTTGTTTGTGTGCGTGCGTATAGTTTGTTATAAATTAGAACATAAATAGAACGAAACACAAACAAAACATTTTAATCTCTTTTCCTGCATTTTAAAGCTTCTGTGGTTCGTTTCTGTGTTTGTCTTACATGCACTTTTTGAAGGTGAGGACCCAGTGCGCATGAGGAGCCACACGTGCAAATTCACAACGTGATAACTTTTTTTAAAAAGCTTAAAACGTGCTGACTAATTCGTATTTTGTTCAAAACATCAAGTCAACTTTATTTATTTAGCGCTTTTTACAACAGACATCGTCTCAAAGCAACTTTACAAAATACAGAACCAACAGATAGAGAAACTCCTGAACATAAACTGAACTGATCATGTGACGATTAACGACCCCAAATTATCCGGCTGAATATCCGGCACAGAGGCTTAATTTCTGGCCGGAACCGGATAGCTTAAAATTGGCCGGGTATCCGGTGCAACCCTAGTAAATTTTGATAAGGGTAGCTGTGGCCTGGTGGTTAGAGAACTAAGCTTGTGATCGGAAAGTTTGAAATCAGGCTCGATTCCAAGAGTCGACAGATCATGACTTTAGTGTCCTTGAGCAAAGCATTTAACTCCTAACTGCTCCCCAGGTGCTGTGACAACAGCTGCCCACTGCACCGGGCTTTTGTGCTCGATCCTGCCCCCAGTATGTGTTCAACGGTGTGTGTAATTGTGTGTTTCACTGCACGGACTGGGTTAAATGACTGACAGACAAGAAAATCACATAATCAAGAAAAGTCCACACTGCTTACAAAATGTCACCAATCATTTAACTATTTTACAATATCAGTCTTCATTATAATAAACAAATGTATTATATAGTATTACGATATGAAAAACGATCGGTTTACTTATGAACAAAGCTAATGAACATTTACCAGAAATAATTAAGATTGACCGGAAACACCTCAATATTTGGTTATTAACCGAACAGCTGTGATACTCCCTGAACTGTTTAAACAGAAATAACACATTTAGCGTAAATACCAGGAGCTTTAGCTTTCTCCTTTTAATTTTCTTTAGCTTTCTTTAGTTTTCCTACGATTGTGGCTAAAGGGGTTGAGTATACAACTGATAGTTAAAATGACTGGTGAGTTTACTGACATTACCCACTAACAGTCTCTGGTCAGTTTTATCTCTTGATCATTTAAGGTGCTCTGGTGTTGGTCATTCAAATCTTGGTTTGGTATTTGTATTGTTCTATAAAAAATGAAGTTATAAAAATTAATAAACAAATTCTGACCTTGATATTAAATGCAGTCATTACCGGCCACAAAGATAATGTAGCATTGGCCACAATTTCGGTCAATTAACTACTGTTTCAAAACCAGACAGAGAAATGTATACCTTTTAGGGTTTATTGTGAAGTCAAGAACCCCTATTACACGGTTTTGAAACTTGTATATAAATAAAACATTTCAGATAAAAGTATTTGTGTGTAAATTAGCCTCTGGCATGTAAAGCATAATGTCTAAATCTTTCTTCACCTATACCAGTGGTTCATAATTTTTTTAGACCAAATACAATCCATTATGAAACCAAAACCTCCAAGTACCACCTATGTTACATAGGCCACATTAATAAGAAACGATTGGAGAAACAAGCAAACTTGCCACATTGGCGACATTCTAGAGTCATCTAACTGCAGCAAAAAGTATCTCCTCACTTTAATTCTCTCTGTTATTACCTGTTTGACACTATCTGCCATATTAGCAATCCTGTGAGTGAATGTGTCATACGAAAGAGGAACCATTTCGAGCTGTTTAGCAGCGTTTTCATGATTAATAAAGTACAGTGTCTGTGTACATTGCCCAGAATAAAAAAAAAAAAACAAATCAACTGAATACTATTCGTTTTCGTGAAACAATATTATTTATAACGATTAAATAAATAATTATATTAAATTGTATGTTTTTCGGGCATTTCTGATATTATCTGGCATACCACCTTGTACTACCACAGTTTGAGAATACTGACACATCAGCAGCGACTGTCCTGACTACATAAACTTGACTGACATAATTCTGTTCCACTCACTTGCCCTGTAATGTTGAGCATCCTGCGGTCAATCTCATATCATGCTGTTTTGATTAAGATAAAATAGACTGCGATTATTTGTTGAGTAAAAAAGTACGAAAGTGCCAAAAACGTGCCACAAAAAGTGTTGGCACCCCTGATCTAGGTCCCTAAAAGATTCAGTCATCTAATCTAAAAGTATTGATTAGGCACTTTTCTTTAATTAAATACCTTTTGTTTGTCGTGGTAAAAATATTGCATTGTTCTTATAATAAAAATGACCCTTGGTCATTAAATATTGTTCAAATGAACCAAATTTGGTCTTGCTGCCAACATTCACAGTTGAAAGTTAAATTGTCTGTGCAATTAAATGTCTTATTCTTGGTTTATTAGTGAAATTCTTGGTTCCATCTTAGAAGTTATTATTGTCGTGATGCCCAATAACTGTATTGATTCTGGACTTAAAAGTCTTGGCAGTATCCTAATCCAAAGTTTTCAGTTTAACTGATTTGAATATACCAGTTATATATTTTACATAAGTCATTAATTAAATGTTGATCTTTGTTCATCTTACTTATTAAATACCTTGAATTCGTCTTGGTCTAAGTGCAATAAAAACATTGCTTATAAAAGTAAAATCATTTTACGCTCATTTTAATTATTTTAAGTTTAAATGTGATTTTCTGCCAGGTTGGGTGTAGAATGTTTAAATTGCGCTGGGCTAAGCTGCCACTCGCTTGTTGACATTTCACATCAACAACCAGCGGCTAGTTAGCTTAGCATGTTTCTTTACCTGTTCAACGGTTGCCGGATCCTCGGACTGCAGTCGGGCAGCGTTTTCGTACTCGTCCTCGCTGTTATTACCGGCGCCTTCTTCCGGATCCGAAGTCGGACCCACACCACCGCCTCCAGATGCTCCCGGAACGGTTCCTCCACCTGCTACTCCGCCGGTGCAGGTCGCCTGTCGCCGCCTCTTACTGAGTCCGGGCCCAGAACAGCAGCTACCGATCGCGATTCCACCGATCCCGCACAGACCTCCGGCGCCTCCACAACCGACGCCGCCCGCCAGCTCAGCTCGACCTCCGGTAATCCCGGTGGCGTCTACTGGTCCGGCAGGGGAGCCCGAGCCTACAGGAGGAGGCGAGGCCTGCTGTGGCCGGGAGCTAGCCTCATTCCGCCGGTCCTCTCTGGACGCAGGAGGCGCGGGCTGGTAGGACCACGGCGGCGGAGAAGCTCGAGGCCTGGTGCCTGACCGGACTCCGTGCGTATGTGCATGCGGGTGAGGGTGCGTGTCAGAGCCGCTCCGCCGGTCCGTTTCATCGCTGTGATCAGACACTCCAACCGAAGTGGTCGCTTTCTTCTTAGGCAAAATCGTCATGCTGCTGTCTATTTAAAGCAGACAGGGGTCGGGGGAAGGGGACACGATTCCTTAGCTTTCGGAAACGTTTTGCGTTCGATAAAGATTGGCTGTGGCCCCCTTCTGTGCAAAATGGCAGTTTTTAAGTATCTGAATGATAAATTGCTGTCGTTTATAGTTAAAAAAAGACACCGAAAGAACAAAAACAAAGCCAGTTCTTCCCGTCCGCTTTTCTCCTTCTCCACTTTCCACTAAACATCAACACAAGACTGACGCCGTGGTCGCGTCACTTCCTCTCACTAATTACACCCTACTCACTGCGAAGTGCACTTCGTAGGGATGTTTGCCATCTACATGATTTATAAAATACACGTTACAGCCATGAAACAAATACATAAGCATAAATCATTGCCCAAACGGTATCGACTCTGAAATATATACTACTTATAAATCGCTGCTAGTGGATAGGGCTTAGGGGCTATGGTGTTTTATGCTGGCTAGACATTGGACACTAACGCACTATATAGTGGAGTATGTTAAAATAGAACGCTGCCACTTGTCGCTTTCTGACATGTTTCTATGACGACACCGTCATAATAATTACAACAGCTAGCACGTCTTTAGTCACTTAGCATGTACGCTTATTATGAACCTTCATTCATTTTACGTTATCATACAGAAATACTCTGTGAGGAAGTGAACGTTTTTTTTGACATAGCACATTTAAAACCTTACATGTACAGTAAAAAGCACGTGGTTACCAGCTTCCATTCGCAATTGCAACCTGAACAGCACATCGTAGATTATTGTAACAAAATACTCAATTCTTAGTCCACAGATCCTTGGCAAAACGATCATTTAATTGATCTTAGTTTCAAATAGTTAGTCTCAAATAGTCACGAGAACACGTCGGGGTGATGTATTTGCATGTTGCTTTATCTACAGTGCATAATATTGTAGAATAATTCACATAATTGGTCATGTGAAATGTCATTGATTAGGAGAAAGGCGTAAGCTTAGGATGAACGTTTGTGATCTTCAATGGCACTTATTTTCATCGCTCAATAGCTGATTAACCACTTGGGCAAATGCCACTTAAAACTATACTATGCAGAAACAGATACTTTACTTTAACCATGTCAATGTAAGTGCCAGTGTCTTCTCTAGACTTGACGTATCTCGGATGGAACATCAGTCCAGTTGAAAATGTATTGTGGGTAGACAAATCATCATTCCAAGAATGTTTTTAGCTCTGGAAAAGCGAATAGACCATCCAGACATGGCACCTTTGGCAAAGATAATGTACACTTATGGCAGTGTTCATACACAAAAGTACATTGATATCTTAGAGCAGGGTTCCCCAGTAGGCAGCCTGTCTAAGAGCTCAACCAGTGGCCTGTTACACGTAAACATACTAAAATAAAACATGTGTGTCCATTATGCAAATACATAGACAGATGTGGCAAGTTTTGGGACTGTGGGATGAAATCAGAGTAACCAAAGTAAACCCATGTTGACACAGGAAAAACATACAAACTCCAGACAGAAAGCTACCCGGATCGATCTAAGAATTAAACCTGGATCTTCTTGCTGTGAGGCAACAGGGCTAATCACTAAGCCACTGTGCCACCCAAGTTCAAAATACAGAGGGATAAATGCTTTTCTGTCTTTTTAATATGTATTATACACTTTATTTTGCATTAACTGTACTGTTATGTAACTGTACTGTTCATTTTACTGTTTTGCCCTGTTTTGTATGTACTTGTATGTTGCTGAAATGACAATAACACCACTCTGACTCTATTGATCTATCCACCCTAACCGACTTTTTAAATGTGGAGACTGGGATTGTTATTATTTTGTTTTTTTGTAATGTTGTTATTTATTTATGCATTACAGTAAAAAATGAAGCCCAAGATTATGCACTACTAAGAAAACTATTTACAGCATACACAGTAAATTGGAGTGTTTTTCTAGAATAATTGTATTTTTGCATACAATAAAATTAGAAGTGTTAGTAGTAAACAGTGCTCACATATTAGTGATGATCAATACATCATCTGCTTCATTTTTTTGAATTCTGAACGTTTTTTCAATGATTGTAGTGTAGAACAAAAACCAAAATGTTTTGTATTTCATGATTCTATTTTTAAAGATGAGAAGGTGTGCTAGAGATATACAGTTAGGCTAAAAGAGTATATTTGTAGTTATTTAATTAATAGTTATTTGTAATAGTATGGCTTCCAACTTAACAGGCTGCATGGCAAGGTGGACAGAGAACTAATTAGAAGGTTAGGCAGTTTATCCCGTGCATAGATCTGCCCACCACAGTGGTCCCCTAGTGAGTGTGTATATGGGAATTTCACAGCATGTATCGGGTTGAATGCAGATATCTAATTAATCAGCATGTAAAGCACAACCCATACCACCACCACTCGTCAGTGGACAAATATTATTTATTAAATTACTTAAAAATGACTTGCAATAAGAAAATTTTGAAATCTTCCGAAAATGGAAATGGGTAATCAGTAAACATTCCCTTTTACATAGAATCGAAATTGCCTTTATTGTCATTATAATTTGCATTACAATGAAATTAGATTTGCCGCTCCAAGGTGCATGATTGAACTCTTTTTTTTAAAAAAATATTGCACATGGGAGGTATTACCAACTATTTCACCTCAAGGTAAATTGCACACATTTGATTATTGCACATGGGGCTTGAAATGTAATGTTTTTATTTGCCGTTTATTTTTTATTGTTTAAAATGTATCATAAAATGGCTTCTACAAGTAAATTAAGTGTCAATTATTGAATATAGTTCATACATGCAACTATGAAATGCAAATCGGTATCACATGCAATTAGAACTCACACACCAATATTTGTGATAGTTGTGTTTATTTCCTTCAGTGTTTCTTACAGACTTTTCTACTAATCACAAACCAACACGTTAAGTGTAAAAGTAATTCAGGCTTTTATTCTATTAAAAAATACCCTGCTATTACTGGTAGAAAGCAAACATTTTCACACGTCACCACCAGAGGGCATGTGTAGCATGTACAGAGGGATGGCTGACATGATCACGTGATCGGTTGCAAACCATCAATCAAACATCTTATTGCCTTTAAATGTTATATACCTTTAAATAAATTGGTATCATTTATTTCGTGACAAACATGAGGGTAGGTATCATACTACATATGTATGCGTTTATAATAATATTAAAAGAATAAAATAAGTAAATACAATATTATATATTGACGCCTGGTTATTTGACAAAAACAGGTGCTTCCAACACTTGCATTTTGTGTTAGTTTAAACATTGTGTCGTGTTTTATCTCAGATTAAAATATAAGAAATCTAGAGCTTTTACAATACAACACACTGCTCAGACCATGACAAACAAAAATAGAACTTATGGCAATGTTCACTTTTATGTATGTTATGCGATACTACGTTTAATCAAATTCTGGTGTTATTAATGCTAATGTCTAATAAATATGTTAAAATTACATGACATTTTGGATTTGAATTTAGAGATTTGGATTTTTAAGTAATAACTATACAAGCAATACTATTAAAGTAATAGGCTAGAGACCAGCCCCACTGTCACCGACTTGCCACTGTTGGGCCCTGAGCAAGGCCCTTAACTGATTGCTCATTGTTAGTCATTTTGAATAAAATCATCTGCTAAATGCTGAAAATGTAAATTTACTTTGTTAAAATGCTAAAAGTTAAATGTTTTAAAATCCCAAACGAAAAAATGATCCAAAAGAATCATGCAAACCCTCACAAAAATGATTTAATGAGCAGAGAATGCCACTCGAGTGTTCCGGCAAACAAAGTATTAAAAAGCTCTAAGATTAGCAGGGACGGTGAGTTCACATTAGTAAATTAGTTAACTGAAAATCATGTTCTCATATTCCTTGCTCTCAATTGAATTTTATTAGGCATTTTAGAAATAGGTGCCAAACAGAAATTAGGCATTGGGAACAATGTGATAACAGTCTGAACAAAGCACAAATCCATAATAAGACCTCAGTCAGCCCCCTCAAACACAGCAACATTTTTATATAAATAATTACACGAATAACACAATCATATCATTTGATTTGTAGCATGAATATAAAATAATCAAATTATTGTTGCTTTATCGTTAAAACACATGACAATAATGCTGTGAGAATTTACATTATAATTGCATTTTACGCTAAGCTAAAATAGTTGCATACAGAATTTCTTTATAGTTTGGGTTAAGAAATAACTAAACAGGTTAGTGCTTTTGCATCTTTAATGTTGAACCTTAAGCCACTATTTTAAGAAAGGATTAAGAACATGTAACATCATGAGATAACATGTACACTTAGAGAGTGTCTACAGCACAGACACAAATATTTCATTCAATTAAAAGTGATTAATTTTTCATCTACTACTATAACACTCAATTCATAAACAGTAAACATCAGTGTTGTGTTTGTACACTTTGTGTTTTCTATTATATGCATTTTCTTAATTCCTCGCCCAGTCATGTTTGCCCAGTTAAATTCTTACTGACTGTGTACCTAACACACACTCATCTAACATGTGCAGTTACCAACTTGCACAAGCCTGCACAAGCTGGGTACCATAGCTCTTCTTTATTCAACATCATTATGAATGTTCCTTCAACTAATCAGAGGCCATAAATCCAGACAGACCGCCAATGATGTTTGTATAAGCACCCAATAATCATCCAATAAGAGTTGGATACATCTGCATGGGTGAGGACTAGGATGTTTTCCTCCAGACAGCTACAATGATCACGCAATGCAACTGTGTTGTACGACGTGACACCAACCACTTACCTCTGTACACATAAATATCATTATAATTGATGCAATGTTCCAAGAAAGGAATGACACCTATCAAATCGTTAAACTATGCTACCTAGGACTCATGAGTATACAACGATAAGATCATGTTTAGCCAGGATTTTGATCTGCATGTGAAAGTGTGCATGTGAAGGATTTGCTTGTACTGCATAAAAACCTCAAGATGAAGCTACTGAAAATCTGCTACTGAGTTTTTAATCAGTCAACTGCACCATTAGCCAGTTAAAACTTGATATCTAATAACGTAGTGAACTGTATGGCTGTAGTGAACATTAAAATAAAACCTGACTCTTTTTGTTTCTATTGTTTTCTTTTTGACTGTTCCAGCAACAACCTGTAGATGATATGCTACTGTTTTAAAGATGCACCTTAGTAAACTGCTGTACTAAATAGTGGTAATTCCCTGAGAAAAACACTTCTTCATAAATTCGATTCACTATCCCAGCTGGTATTACCAAGAACTCAATTTACTCCAAGCCTTAATGAACCAGCCTCAAGTCTCTCCATCGGTGTAAATGAATGGGTTTCTTATACTACTGTGGACTTATTGTGTTGCAGGTGTCTCAGAGGGTACAGGACAGTAAAATGACTAGAAAGCACTACCTTTAGAGGTCAAAACTAAATGTTATGCTCCTGTCTAATTATTTCTGATCATCCATTTATATGACAAGAAACTTGATGTTTTCCAGCATAATGATGACAGAAACGACACCTACGTTCTACCATTATAATGATCTAGCTCACACATGTTATCATCCACTGTATAACCTGTGAAATGTGGCATTATTAAAACACAATAAAAATGTACATTTATCAAATATGCACAATTCGATCTAAAAAAAGAATTATGTAAAATAGCTGCGCTGTTGCTTTAACAGTTATAAATTATGCTTGAAAGTTAGTTACAGATAACAGCAATGTGAACAACAGCTGGCATGTAAGATTTATAAATAGAAAGCAGGTGATAATAAATGATAAACAGAGAAGAACGTGCTTGTGTTTTAGCACTTTCTCACATTCTAGAGTATTTTTAGATATGAGCAAAATTAGAGAAACACTAACAGCATGCAAATAAATCCATGCAGGAAATGCAATAGAACAGTGAGGTCTGAATAACAGCGTGTTTAGTTAACAATTAACAGTAAATTAGGTTTCAGATCTAATTCAGTTCTCTTAAGTAAATGTTCTATGCTGACCAGGGTTGTAAAGGGCCCAGAGTCTATGTGTGAGGTAGGAATACACACTGAACTGGTGATAAAAACTTATTCAGTAATAGAGGCATTTTAATATAGTAATTTATAGTAATTTAGAGAACAGTAGACATGGGAAGCCTGTCTACCTCCACACCTCCAGCACCAAAACAAACTTCTGTGTTGCTTAGCTTGTTAATTCAAATGTTATACCAGCACTTACATTGTAGTATCATTCAATGCTAAAATATTCCCTGAACAAATCTGAGCTAGACACGAGCACAAATATACAAGGTTGTCATTTAACTCCTTCCAAACATGCATTTTTCCCTCAGTCAAGCAACGATGGCCAAAGGGGGATAAATTCAGAATATAAGATTTGTCAAGCAAGACCAATAATTGCTAGCTCAGATTATGAGGCAGCAAAGAGCAGCCAAATCAGTTTTTACAAGTTTTCAAGAAAGAAGACTGTAAACACAGACTTAAACCTACATGGACTGTAAAAGACCATAAACAGGATAATCTGTACAATTCTAAAGAGACTGTAAGAAAAGCAGAAACAGCCTTGTGGATGTGAAACATCTACCTGACCACCATACAACCCTTGGTATAAGCATATCATGAAAAACAAAACATAACATATAAACAAATAATTAATATATTTATATATATATGCATGCAAATGGTAAACATCTGAGAAAGTAAAAGTGGGAGTCATCTTGAGCAAGCTAAAAAATTGAACACTTCCACAATCCAAATAATCACAGTCCCTCCCTTCGGTGTGTTCGACAAAGCCATACATTAAATACCTTTGCATTTAAATAAGATCAACACGTAAATTAAAAGCCTATTTTTCAGCTTGCAGGATCCATGTCAAACAGAGACCTTTTTAACTGAACCTAGCTTATTATCTCCAGAACAAAAAGAGAATGTCACGAAATATGAAAAAGATGACTGAAAATCACTGTTGCCCCCTTTATTAGAAGATTATTGCAGGGGTGTTTTTGGTTGGGCACATTTAAAGATTATCAGTCAGTTTTAAATAATTCAAAAATACCTCTTTCACAATGACATCTTCATAAGTAATAGTAATACATACAAGTATCATCTATGTACAGCACCAAACATAATATGTCTGTAGTGTCTTTTTCTATATACACCGTAACCAAACTACCACATGTATGTCTTTGAGGTGTCTATCTGTGAGTTCTGAGGGTCAACAGACCCTTCCTTCTCTTTCTCAGTTTCGTTCTCCCAAAGGTTGATGAGTGGTGGGTAGAGCTCATTTAGTGGAATTGCTGTGGTGTGTTGCATGTACTTCTTCAAGGTGTGATGGCAGGACTTTTGCTTGATACGTCGACCCATGTAAAATACCAGCAAGGCCATGATGCAGATGGCAAACATAGAGCCCATCACAGCTGCCAGGGCAACGTTACTTGGTTGGGCAACCATTTCAACAGCAAAGCTTGCTTCCTTGGTGGTAATATTGATACATGACTGCTGGGTTTGTTGCTCTATGGATGACATTATAAGACAGACCTGGTACTCTGTTAAAGGCATGAGGTGGGTGAGATTGTATTCTTGGACATCCACAGGGACTTTTGCAGTATAGCTGATGTGAGGGTTGTTGATTTTCATAGTGGCGCTAAGCCACTTGGGCTGTGCGATGTCATGGCTGGATGCCCGTCTAGAGGGGTAGACTTTCCATTCCAGGACTACAGATTGTGCATGGATGACTTTTGCCAGGATTACCAAGGCTCCTGTGGTGTTTGCCCTGGATTGCTGGTCAGCACGATCATTATGCCAGTTGGTCTTGTCTACGAACACAGAGATGCTTCGAGTGTCTGCCCCATCTGCATTCCATGCAACACAAGTATAAAGACCCGCATCATCTGGTTCAACATGGATGATCTCCAGAGCACCCTGGTCCTGCATTCTGTGCTTTTTTGTTGTGCTGCCACCCTCTTTTAAGTTTGGAAAGTTATTTTTTAATGTGACTTTGTCTCCCATCGGGGTTACCCAGTAGAACTGAGGAACTGGATCACCCACTGCATGACAGTCAAGAGTCAGGGGTTGACCAGCTGTGACGTTAAGCTGGAAAGGAAAGCTGTGTACAGATATAACTGGAAGACAAGTGTTACCCGCCATGTTCCAGCTACCTGACACCACATCTTGGAGATAGTGGCCAACAAGGTGCTGAGGAGAAGCACACATTGTGATCTTAGATTCCAGAAGTTTGATGGTTGACTGGTTACCAAATACTGATTCCCAATTTGAAAGGCAATCACACCTAAGTGGGTTGCTGTAAAGACTGATTTCATCCAAGTTAGGAAAAGAAGCAAATACCTCATGAGGAATAAGAGTCAGTTCATTGTTATGAACCAGTAATGTTCGCAAGCTAGCCATGCCATAAAAAGCATTACGGTCAATATATGAAAGACGAGGGTTATTGTAAATTTCCAATTTAGCCATCTTTGGGAGGTTGGAAAATGCATTTTTCTCCACCATTACCAGTTCCTCCATGTTGTTCATGCTAAGCTCTTCTAAGTGTGCAAAGTCCTGAAAATCACCCTGCTGCACACGGACGATAGGGTTCTTGTTAACATCAAGAAACTTAAGGTTTAGTAGAGCGCGAAGAGCATCCCTGGGTACCGATGTCAGCTTATTGTCAAAAAATGATAGACTCTCGAGATATTCTAGTCCATGAAAAGCTCTAGCTGGTATTTCCTTAAGTCCCATGCCGGCTAGCACCAAACTGTGAAGCTTGGAAAGAGGGTGAAAGTTCAAATCTTTCAATCCAAGGATAGGATTCTCGCCAATCATGAGAATCTCTAGGTTTGGAAGGGGTTCAAACCATTGACTATCAATAGCCACCAGTTTATTGGAATTGAGATGAAGTCTAAGCAGGTTCCCTAAACCAGAGAAAGCGTTTGAAGCAATGGATGAGATCTGGTTATGATTTATATAAAGCTCTTCCAGACTTACAAGATCTTTCATGCAATAATCATGCAGTTCTTTTATTTGATTCTCCTCTAAGTAAAGAGTGACAAGCTGCGTCAAGTTGGCCAACCCAACGTCTTGAATTTGGGCAAAGTGATTCTGAGACAGGTCCAGCTCTGTTAGGTTTATAAGACTATGCATTTCTGAAGTCACTACAGAAATGTTGTTGCTTTGGAGAAGTAGCACTTGAGTGTCAGCAGATATGTTTTGTGGGATGGTGCTTAAATGCAGCTCATTACAATCCACAGTCTTTGCCCGATGATACACAGACTGTGGGGTGTACCACGGCCGGGTATCGCAAACACACTGAGCTGGACAAAAACTGACTGCCAGAGAACAGTGACATACAGTCAGGATCAGGCAGATAGAGAGCAGTGACGTGGAAATAGCAGTTCTTTCCATGCTGGAGGTCTGTAGGGAGGTCTGTATCATCGAGTGCTGGTTACACTCACTTGCTGATGCGTTTGGACAGTGGACTTATGCACAAGTGGACTTATGAAGAAAAGTTATAGGATCATTCAGTACTGCAAAACAGAAGAAAGAAATCAATTAATTTCTTTAACAGATAAACAGTTGTCTTAAAGAAAATCAGTTTCTTAAACAGTGGCTTACCAAAATGCAATATATATTGTAAAAGATAACCATCTTAGAATTACAGAGAATTATCTTTTAAATTAAGACGAGATAAACTAGTTTTATCAAAATTTGTTTGTTTGTGTTTAACTCACATAGCCCCAGAATAACATTTTTTAAAACGGCAACATCACAGAAATCATTTTCAATCTTGTAAATACACTATATAAATCTATTTTTAGTGAACTGGCAAACACACAAATATCTTTGAACTAAATTAATAAAAACAACAACAACAACAACAACAACAACAACACACAAGCGAATGCACAAAACATGAGAGGCTAACTAATAATCTATGCAAAACTAAATGTGAATGTACATGAACCCAGAACAAACTATACTAAAGCTTAGAAAAAGCAAAGACAGAAGCATGGACAAGATCATCAGACAAATTTGATCATTACACAAGCAAGCAAACCAAAACTCTCTGCTGAACAATCCTAAACAAGGTGCGGCTATAGACCAATCATTGCTTGAGGTTTAACGCAAACACTTGAGTTCCTGACAAGAAGGGCATGACACCCAAACAATGCATTAGCACAAATGGGCTTTGTCTTACACATACCAGCACACAAGTATCAGAAAGAATCAGCAAAAAATAAAGTAATCATTGAAAAAAAAATACTGAATACAATGAACTGAATACATGATGCCGTGATGCTGAATTTCTCGATTCATCCTGGTTCTCTGCTGATGAGGGTCTCAGTGTCCCGTTTATTTCTGGAAACTCATTCCGATGTTGTGGACTGTTGGGACTTACAAAATCAACACCATGAGAGTGAGAGAGAAAGTAAGAGAGTGAGAGTGAGAGAAAAGCCCCAGAGGCATCTTGATGTTTTCTGATGAACTTCCATGTGAAACCTTGGTTGTGAGCAGTAGAATCACAATTGTTTCCTCATTTATGGTTCAGCACAACATCCAGTTCTTATTTCTACATGTTACATTTTCAATTCACTTTCTCTGTCTCTATTTGTCTTTTATTTGTTACTTGTTTCCCTATTTGTTTGGCCAATTTGATCATTTGCTTTTACATGTTCTATTTTAGCAAACATATAATCCTGCCATATATTCAAATACTGTATGCTGAGCATTTTACCCACCAACAATATTTCACTAAATCAATTTTAATTTCAATAATAACAAGCTGCATTTTTTTTTCTTCCCAGTCAATTTTTATGTTCAGTTGTGCTCTGGGGGTTGAGAGAACATTTCCTCCGAATCTAGAGACGTCAACACCATCAATAAATGAGCTCTACAAATAGCATCGCTCTGTCAGTTTTGCTAATTTGTCAACTGTGCCTCCTGTTTACAAAAAAAAACTGTTAGGCAAAGTCATAGAAAATGCCTGAGACGCCACCACAATCACCCAAAAGGTGCTGTAGAAGAAGCAGCTCAAGCTGTCTCAAAGGTTTCTAAACCCACTTGCTCATGTACTGATTTTTCAAATACACCCCAATTTAATTGTTAGATCTGCTGGATAGTGATGTAACAATAATAACGTATCCTCATGATGTGAAAAACCAAAAATACTTAACAATTCCTGATCATGATACAAATGACACATTATGATTAAGTTTACTTTTTTTTTTAAATAAAGTAAATTAAGTTTATTTGATTATCTTTACTTCTAACATTTTAAAAATATATATATTTTTTCATTCCCTATCCAGAATACAGCTTGTTTTCATTCTACCAGTGTGTTAAATAATCTATTTGAATAAAATAGGCGACTTGATTTTTATTATTCGAGGTCAGTTATCACCTTTGTGAACAACCTTTCACACAAACTGCAACCAACAGATTTATTTTATCACCCCTCTTTCAGCTGTTTGGGATGTGTTGCCATGGGAATGTGTTCCACCCCTGAACACAAGAAGGAATACAGTGCAGAGCCAAAACTGCAATCTTTCACACTGACATGCAACCAGACTGCTGTGCTGTATGGTAAATTCAAAGATTCTTTTAATGTGTCCCACTGTGTGGCAACCCATCACTTCAACCATACTGAGCTAGTCTGAACAAAGGCAGAATATGGACCCACAGATCTTTTAACACTAGCACGATGCTTTGTACTCAGATTCCCTTCAACCATAGTGCACAAACAGTCTCCCTAAACAGTGTTGTCAAGATAAAAAATATGATATTATAACATTCCAATCAAACGAAGGTACTAACTAGTTAAAACATTTTCTAGACTGTCAAAAAATGGAGTCTTACATAGTATAACGATGTAAATACTATGCCGTGAATGTATCCTTGTTCCTTTTTGCTTTAACCTACATGCAACAAGAGCTCACATGTGTCTAAGAAACCTAATCTGTAGGTACTTTACAGAATCTTATTGTCTCTATAATATCAACTGCAGTTTTCATTTTTTTTTTATTTGCAAATTTAACATTCCATCATATAATAAATGAAACTCCTTTTATCAGCAAAATATATGAAGAGAAATTCTCAGAAATGGTCAACTCTATATGTTAACTGCAAATTAATCTGTTACACTAAAATTAGACAATTCGAAAACTGTCAGTCCTCCAATATTCACATTGCAAAACAAATTACACTTACTATTATTGTATTTCATTAAGAGTTCAAAGCAATATCAAATTTCAAGTGTCCTCTGAGCAAAAAGGTTCCGAGTTATATCCCCAGGTAGGGTGGTTCTTTGTGGCGTTCTCCCTATGGGTATCCTCCGGGTGCTCCGGTTTCCACCAACTGCCCCAAAAACATGGCTAATTGGAAACAATGAATGATCCTATAGGTCTCTAGCTACTAGAATGCATAAATCAAAACTGTGCATTGCTAGGAGCTTATAAGTCTGGATCAATAAAGAGGGTTGTGTCAGGAAGGTCATCTGGAGTAAAAAAAATTCTAAACATGTTTTTTTTTTACTAAACCTTTTCAAGTTTATTATTTCATAGAACTGTATTTCTCAGTGTAAGCATAAGGAAGTTTACAGTTAAAATACTTTGTTGCCTCATATAGTCCAGATCAAGACCTGAACTCTTATTGTGATAACTGTTCATACTGGCTGAAGACCTAACCCTTGACATATGGCTTGTCTTGAAAAGAAAACATTGTGACAGCCATTTCTGCTGCTCCCTAACTAAAAGATTTTGGCCCATGGCTACGTTTCTAAGTGGATCAGCTGCAGCCATTCTGCCCTGAATGTGTGATGGTTTCCACCACGCTTGTCTTGTCACATTAGCAAAGGGAGCACCAGGTCCAGAATAGTCTCCTATCAAACTGGCACACAGCTGGAAATTGGGCCACCTTGCATAACTCCATGGCAACGTGACTGGTGGGTTTGGAAAGGGATGGACCCCTAAAACTGCACTGTGATATTACACTGAGAGCACTAAACATTTGATAAAATAAATACAGAATGTAACCTCTAAGAATAAAACCACAGAATTCAATAATATTTTAAGGACGAAATGGGAGATAAATCAAGTAAAAATATTGGTACTTTGGTAGAATATCAATACCAGTGTTCTAACAAAACCTTTTTTCTTTCTTGTACTGAAAGACATTTGTAGCCAAATATTGGTACCCCCACCACTTGCCTATCACTGTCAAAGTTTAACCTAAATTAACATGCTAAAATGATATCATTAACATTATGATGCAATTAGCTGATTTAAATATTTTCTTCAAACCTCAATCCAATGATGATGGTTGATCCAGTTAATAAATGCATATTATAGAAACAATAAGCAATGAGTCATGTAGCAGTTTTTCATGCAAAATAAACCAGAAAACACCACATTACAGAGTCAAAGAGAGGCAAAAGTAAGTTTGTTTCTTTTCTATTCACACCTGATATATCACATACACAAAGTAAGTATGACATATATAAGAAAAATTTGCAAATACAGTATGTCTGTATAGACAGTCTGATTTATTTTATTTGTTAGCGAGTTACTTTTAATGTCACAGTTTCCAGGTCTGAATAATTAGTCCAGCAGCTAATAAATCCAACTAAAAAAAATTAAGGAGCTACTTTAAACCCTGAATACTGCAGTGCTGTAAGGGTAAGGCTCGTCTGTCTCGTAGAGTTTAGCTCCGAGACAGGCGAGCTTACAGATCGCGTTAATCAGCCGGTTTTTAACACCAAACCGGCTGATTACGG
>JAOTRQ010000020.1:2242411-2255245 GCA_028565875.1 Hoplisoma paleatum
GTTCAGTCTGGGTGCCGCTCTGTGTTCAGTGTTGCTCTGTGTTCAGTGTTCAGTCTGGGTGCCGCTCTGTGTTCAGTCTGGATGTTGCTCTGTGTTAAGTGTTCAGTCTGGGTGCTGCTCTGTGTTCAGTGCTGCTCTGTGTTCTGTGTTCAGTCTGGATGTTGCTCTGTGTTAAGTGTTCAGTCTGGGTGCTGCTCTGTGTTCAGTCTGGATGTTGCTCTGTGTTCAGTGTTCAGTCTGGGTGCTGCTCTGTGTTCAGTGTTCAGTCTGGATGTTGCTCTGTGTTAAGTGTTCAGTCTGGATGCCGCTCTGTGTTCAGTGTTGCTCTGTGTTAAGTGTTCAGTCTGGATGTTGCTCTGTGTTCAGTGTTGCTCTGTGTTCAGTGTTCAGTCTGGGTGCCGCTCTGACTTTGACCAGCTCGTTTCTGGCGCTGCTGAGGCGCTTCATTACTGAGGGGCTTGTCAAGAAGATGGCGGCTTCCTGGGCGGCATGAAAGGATGTAGCGTTTAGCTGAAACTACTGAAGAAATCAAACTCAACTCTGCACGATTCATTTTTCTGACTTTCTGCCTCGATTGTGTTCAGTATTAAAACTTCCAGCTCAGAACGAGTAAGTATTTTTCCCTGAGACGAGTCCGTGTCAATTCTTCTGCACCATTCTAACGGTACAGCCGCCATTTTTCTTAAGGGAAGCTAGTTAGCCGTAGCACAGCAAACATTAGCAATTATAAATTGTGCTTTTATTTTATAACAGGACTGAATAAAAGCGCGCGTAAATCACTGCTGGTTCTCGCTCGTGTTGCATGTTTGTGCGCGGCTTTTAAACGTTCATTTTCACTGCCTGCTTTGCATTCGATGCTAACCTGCTAGCGTAGCTGTCGCCGGCCACGTCCCAAACGGCACGCAGCCTCCCTACATAGTGCGCAGGGTGATAATAGCAGGCGAGGTGTTTCTAGCACACTTTGTGGACGCGTAGTGTGCGATTTGGGACGCGGCTTCGAAGTCTTTCCCCCGCCGTGCTAACACGGTCGGTCAACTCCTGCACAACTCGCACTAAGAAAAGCGGCAGCACTGTTCAGTACACACACACACACTGGTTGTGTTTGATTACACCACTACGGTGTGTGTGTTTATTTGCACGACGTTGCTGGGTGAGCGGCGCGGTTTCAGCGTGGCTGACTGAAACACTGAGGCGCATTTTGATTGTTTAGTTTTTGTGTTGTCAAGATGGCGCCTAGCATGGAAGAAGGTGGGGCGCGTCTCAAACCGCGTTCTGACTCCCTCAGTGTAAACAAGTGCACTAACAGATCCAGCAAATCTACACTCATATACTTTATATACTTACATATATACTTGTGTGTGTATAAAGCAAACTAACAGAAAATTTTGTAATTATTAATTTTAATTTAAATAATTAACTTTAATCTTCATTATTATAATTTATTTTAATGTACTGAGAATCATTTAGGCCTGCTCTATTATTATACTTGTTATTTATTAAATCATTAAGTAAATAACCCTACACACACACACACACACTTGATTTACTTTCATTGTAATGGTATTTTTGATTGATATAATTAATTTGACTCACTAGGATGTTTGAAATAACGATAATTAATTGATTAATCACAGTTATGTCGTTTTACTGTGTTTTAGTTGCTTTATTATTATTATATTAAGTTGCTATATTAAGTATATTAAGATTTTTATATATCTATAAATCATCACACACATATATACATATACTAAAGATATATAAATATATATACTAAATATAAATATATATATATGTTTAGTTGTGATATTGGTAATATTTATTTTAATGATAATTTATTTTAATTTATATTTATTTTTTAAACTAACTTTGATGTAGTAATAATAAATTCATTATAATGTGGCCCCTGTTTAAGAAATGGATTATAGATATAAAAGAAATTTGTATTTGAATGTGTTGGCTGTAACGTGGTTGAAGTGTTTTGTAATAAATAATTGTGTAATGTTGTGTTAAAGCATTAATAACTTTTGCTACACGTGTGTGTTTATTTCTGTCAGTATTGAGTTGTGTTAGTAGGCGGTCGGTAGGTGTGTGTTGGTGTTTATTTTGAAGGTGTTAGCACATTAGCATTAGCCGCTAAGCTACGTGCTGGTGTGAGCGGTTAGCAGAAGCTACAAGATGGCGGACACCGCTGGGACTTCTCTTCTGTGTCTCTGCTGAACATTTTCATCCTCAGTCCCGCACCATGGAAACTTTTGTTCCTGTCGTTCTAAGCGGATCGTGTCTGGAAGTCACGCAGACTTGAATGCATCCACCCGGGCGCGTTTAAACGAGCGGGACGCCGTTTATCTACCGGCTGCTTTTCCTACTGGAGCTTCAGTCGCTGAAATGGCGCCTTCCACTGGAATTGTGCTAAGCTAAGCTAACCGGCTAAAATCCCCCTGAAGCGCGAGTCTTGTTTTTGTTTTTATTTAGGCGAGATAAAAGTCACATTTGTTTGTAAATAGATTGTTTACCGGCGTGTTCGGAACCGGATTCATTATTCCAACCATTTTGCGATTCTGCGCTCGTGCAGCTTCTTTTTGTTTTTTTTTTTAAGGCGAGCTAGTGTTAGCATTAGCTTGCTAGTTTTTGTTGTCTCGACCGGCTAACGAGCTAACACGCGATTTTAATTTCATTCCTAATCTGTGCGGATTATTTTCCTCTTAACGTGATCATACCGACATAATAATCACAGGTACATTTCACTGCAGTTTGTTTGGGTTTTATTTATTCATTTTAAACATATTTGCTGGTTTTTGATAAGATAATTCGGCTCGATGCTAATGTGAACGCGAATTAAGGCTCCGTCCCAAATCTAATCTCAGCACCCTAAACACTCAAATACCATCAAATACCATCAATAAAACACAAAAAAATAAATCAACATTTAACATTGTTCTGTATTGCAGGTATTATTTAAAAAAAGATAATTTTAGTTTTATTAGCGGAAGATACAAAATGTGCGGTTTAAATTGTGTAATGAAGTTTATAGTAAAACGTGAATTTAATGTGGATTTAGATTGTTTTTAATTATATTCTAATGTGCTGTATTTTTTTAAACAAGTATAAAAGAAAAATATTGACTTTAATCACAAGTTGAGCTTTTAAATTTAGAATTAAAAGCTTAAATTAAATTTTTTTTGCTGTATTATTTTGCATTAAACTTAAATGCTAATCAATAATAATAAAATATGTGCACAGATGTGCAGTTATTATTTGAATAAATGTTATATAATAAGACTTGAGCTGATATTTGTGTAGTTTGTGTATTAAAACGCTGTAATTGTGCGTGTGTCTTGTGTTTTTGTGTGTTTTTTTTCGTTACAGAAGGATTAAATGGCTTCTTCGGTTACATCTGCGCTCTCAGGCTCGGTCCTTCAGCCCAGGTGGAAGCGAGTGTTGGGCTGGTCGGGTCCGGTACCGCGTCCCCGGCACGGACACCGAGCCGTGGCCATCAAAGAACTGATGGTGGTGTTCGGTGGTGGAAATGAAGGAATCGTGGACGAGCTGCACGTCTACAACACGGGTACTAGTGGAGCTTTTATATATACACACCAGCTAATGCTAACATGCTAATGCTAACGCGCTCGAGCGCTGCGCCTTCACGCTGAATGGAAGGAAAAAAAATGCCAAGAGAAATGGCGGGAGCGCACCGCGCATGCGCCCTGGAGCAAACAAGCCACGCCCACGTCGCCCACAATGTTTATTTACACAGTCAACCATGATCATTAAAATTGTTTATTCATTTATTATTATTAGTTATTAATATTACAATTTATTATATTTATTAAAACTTTTCTTAAATCAAGCAGTATCAGTCACACTTACACAAAAATGTAATTTTAAATTATTACTTTTACATAATAGTTTATCTCAAGTTTGTTATTCTAGTACAAACAAGTACAAATATGATATAAAACTATTAGTTATTACCGCTGTATGTTTACATGCTTGGAAAGGATTCCTCTGTATTAAACACCACACACACACTTCGATTTACACAACCTTGAATACCTGCGCGCCTGTCGTGGTGGGCGGTCAGAATCGAACCGACAACCTTCCGATTGCAAGCCCCGTTCTGTAACCATCAGGCCAAAGCTGCTGCACGTTATACACAAACAACACGGATCCCATTTTTTATAGTCGTTACCGTATTTACGGTTGTGAGGCGATTTTTCAACAGGAGAAATGAATGTCGTTCGTCTTGATCGTGTTGTGTAATAAATAAGTCGAGAATCCGACACGTCCTGCGTGCATGTTTGTCCTGAACATCACTGGATCTGCTGAATCTCCAGATCGTTTAGGAGTCGCTATAGTTACAGAGAGGTTACATTTATTACATCACACTGTAACATAACATACGGGACGTCTACTGAACATTTTACTAGTGCTGATACAGACGGTGTGTGAGTCCTCTGTTGTGGTGTTTGTGTGTCCCCAGAATATTCGAGTGTCTGTTGTGTTTCTGTAGCGATGATAAATGTCCACATACTGTCAGCAGTTTAACTCAACAGAGTCGGGGTGGGTGTGTGTGTGTGTGTGTGTGTGTGTGTGTGTGTGTGTGTGTGTGTGTGTGTGTGTGTGTGTGCGCAGTCTGTTTAGGGGGCATCGCTCAGTTCTCACTTTAAATGTGTTGTGCAGATGTTGGTACTGGAGTGCTTTTGGAGTTACACACTTTTGGTTAAGAGAAGCACTGCTTGTTAGTTTTGCTTGTTGAGCATTACAACACACGTAAACACACACACACACACACAGTGGTTTTACACGTCTGTTACTTATCGTCATTGGTCTGGTCTTTAACAGTGTTTCTCCTGCTTGCACGCCGACTACCATTATGTTGGACCGAATAAGAACATTTATGTACTTCATGTTGTTGTTGTTGTTTACTGCCGAGTTTCATGTTATTTAACTTGTGTGATGTTTTCTATATATAATTCATCACAGTAAATATAAATGTATTAAATGTTCTCTGCTTCTGTTTATTTCCAGCAACCAATCAGTGGTTTATCCCGGCGGTCCGGGGCGATATTCCACCGGGCTGCGCCGCGTACGGATTCGTGTGTGATGGCACCCGACTGCTGGTGTTTGGTGGAATGGTCGAATATGGAAAATACAGCAACGATCTCTATGAGCTGCAGGTACGTCTCACGCTGGCGTCTGTTGATATTTCGTGAATGAAATCGATGACTTTTGGAGGGGAGGAGAACGAGGGCTGTGTGGAGGTTGTGTCAGGTTTACTTGCATGGTTCATGGTTGCAGTTTATATAGTTTATTATTGATCATAAACATGTGCGGTGTTGTTGGTACAGAAACACACGACACACTGTGTGATGTGAAAAAATGTTACATTTCTGTGGCTTTTTAAAGACACGATGAACAAATGAATTTTACTCTCCAGGCCAGTAGATGGGAGTGGAAACGCCTGAAACCGAAAGCCCCGAAGAACGGCCCGCCTCCGTGTCCTCGCCTGGGTCACAGTTTCTCTCTCGTGGGGAACAAATGTTACCTGTTCGGCGGCCTCGCCAACGACAGCGAGGATCCCAAAAACAATATTCCACGGTCGCTAAAGAATAAATACAAACTCTTTTATTTATTTTGGAAACATTTAAGATCCTGTCTGTATATATATAAATATAAATATTGTTTATTGGAATGCAGATATCTAAACGACCTGTACACACTGGAACTGCGTCCCGGTTCCAACGTGGTGGGCTGGGACATCCCCATCACGTACGGCGTGCTGCCGCCTCCACGCGAGAGTCACACCGCCGTGGTCTACACCGAGAAAACCTCCAAAAAGTCTCGTCTGGTGATCTACGGTGGCATGAGCGGCTGTCGTCTGGGAGACCTCTGGACTCTGGATATAGGTACAGAACCCGTTCTGGTTCGACCTTTATTCTTCAATTGTACCATCGTTTGCTGAAACTTTTTGTTGTCGTATCGTGCAGATACTCTGACGTGGCAGAAACCGTCCATCAGTGGCACGGCGCCTCTTCCTCGCAGTCTTCACTCGGCCACCACCATTTCTAACAAGTGAGTCCGAACGTCGCCACGTCTTCGGTGTTCACGTCGTGGTTTCTGTGTGCGTGTTCACTATCGGGACTAAACCACTTCATGCACTTGTAGTTAAAGTCGTCGAGGTTTCGGTCATTAATATTTTCAAATCGTTCGTCGCTCCGTATCGATCAGCTAAAATCTACAACGGAGATCCTTCTCATCTTTCATTGTGTGTAAACACAAACGTCACAGAACTCCCATAAAGTCGACGCCCTCTAGTGTTGTAGAGCTGAATTGTTCCACAACACTAATATTGTGTCTTGTGTTGAGTCTGGACCTCTGGATCCTGAAGCTCTATTCAGCTCTACTCCTGTGTGGCGTCGTTAATGTCGTTTCCCTTTCATAGTTCTGCGTCCGAGTCGTGTGCAGCAAGTAATTCAGCCCCACGACACTAGAGGGTGCTGGGTTTGAGGGTTCTGTTGTGTTTGTGTTTACACTCCACATTGGTATTGAACAACAAATGATTTAAAATGTTGATCATAAATGAAACATCGTAATGCACACCCGTCATCACACACACACACACACACAGTTTGTTCACAGGATCATGTGACCGCGTGTGGAGCGCTCGATTCTCATCGTTCTGATCTCTTCCTCCAGGATGTTCGTGTTTGGCGGCTGGGTGCCGTTGGTCATGGACGATGTGAAAGTGGCTACACACGAGAAGGAATGGAAGTGCACCAACACGCTGGCGTGCCTCAACCTCGGTGCGTTAATGCCCCCGCGTCAGTGTGAGCTCGCGTCAGTGTGAGCTCGCGTCAGTGTAACCCTTTACTTACATTTTAGACGCCATGTCGTGGGAGACCATTCTGATGGACACCCTGGAGGACAATATCCCCAGAGCCAGGGCGGGTCACTGCTCCGTCGCCATCAACTCACGACTGTACGTGTGGAGCGGCCGCGACGGCTACCGCAAAGCCTGGAACAACCAAGTGTGCTGTAAAGACCTGTGGTACCTGGAGACGGGTGAGTGGCCGGGACCTGCGTGTGTGTGTGTGTGCGTGCGTTACTTTGGTGATCGTTTACATGTGTGTTTCTTTCTGTCCCCCTGTTACCCCGCAGATCGTCCCGTGGCGCCGTCTCGCGTGCAGCTGGTCCGTGCCAACACCAACTCTCTGGAGGTGAGCTGGGGCGCCGTGCCCACGGCCGATCTGTACCTGCTGCAGCTGCAGAAATACGACATCCCAGCAGCCACCGCCGCCTCTTCCCCCAGCGTCACGCCCACTTCCTCTCTACCCACGAATTCGCCCAAGAGCCCGGTCCCGGCGGCTGCCGCGCCCGCCTCCCAGAGCATGCCCACCACGGGGCTCACTCTGGTACCCCAGCTGCCCTCGCCCACCACCTCCATGCCCGGCAGCCCGCTGGCTGCCGCGTCGCCACGCGGCCCGGGTAAGTGTGCACGAGAGACTCGACCGGGTTCGAGTGCCGCCGAGTACCGTGAAGTTTAACCGTCGTGTCCTTCACAGCTATTCTGAAGGTCGCCGCACCTCAGTCCACTCCCGGAACGTCCATCGTGACGGTGCGCCAGGCCAATCAGATGGGGAAATCTCCCGTCACAGTGACGTCACTTCCTGCCGGAGTGCGTATGGTCGTACCGGCACAGAGCGCCCAGGGCACGGTGAGTGTTCTCGAGCCGCACACACACACACACACACACACACACGAAACCTCTTGCTGCGCAGTTTATTAACGGCTCTCTCCGTTCCTGCAGCCGATCGGGAGCAGTCCTCAGATGAGCGGGATGGCCGCCCTCGCCGCCGCTGCAGCCGCCACACAGAAGATCCCGCCCTCCACCATGTTGAACGTTCCAGCGGGAGCCACCATCGTCAAGACCGTCGCTATGACGCCGGGATCCGCGACTCTGCCGACGACTGTGAAAGTGGCCTCGCCTGTGACGGTAAGCGGCGTTCCGTTCGATGAGAATTGCATTGTGGGTAATAAAATAAACAAACATTCCTTCAGCACTCGTGTTAAGTGTCTGGCTTCATTATTATTTCTGATGAGGACAGACCGGTCACCCGTCTCTCTTCCTTCTCGAACCCCAGGTCAGTAATTCAGCCACTCGCATGCTGAAGACGGCCGCGGCACAGGCGTCCACCATCTCCACACCCAACACGCCCACTCGCCCTATCATCACCGTGCACAAGTCTGGAACGGTTACCGTGGCGCAGCAGGCTCAGGTGGTCACCACAGTGGTCGGCGGCGTCACCAAAACCATCACGCTGGTGAAGAGTCCGCTGACCATGGGCACCGGCGGCACTCTGGTAAGCATCTCGCACCATTTAACGGGGCTGTCGATCAGAACGTCGTCGGTTCAAGTCTCACGACCACCATGTAGCTCAAAAAAAAAAAAATAATGTCTGTATTTAGATCTCGAGTTTGGGGAAGGTCATGACCATGGTCCAGACCAAACCGGTCCAGAGCTCGGCGGTGACGGGTCAAGCCGGAAACCCCGTCACACAGATCATACAGGTAAACGTGGCAGCCGGCGAGGGGCCCTCGCGTCCGTACCTGACGCTTAAATCCGACGTGTTGACTGAGTTCGTTCTTGTTTCTCCAGACGAAGGGCCCACTACCGGCGGGCACCATTCTCAAGCTGGTCACCTCCGCGGACGGTAAACCCACCACCATCATCACCACCACGCAGGCCGGTGCTACGGGCACCAAACCCACCATCCTGAACATCAGCGGGGTCTCGCCCAACGCCGCCGCCAAGCCTGGCACCACCATCATCAAAACCATCCCCATGTCTGCTCTTCAGCAAGGTGCTGCAGGTTTGTACTGTAAAATAAACATGTTCATAATAATAAAATCTTTCTATGATTATTAATGTTCTGCTGGATAATTATTGATTTGTTCCAGGTGCCGCCGGTGCTGCAGGTCTCAAGTCTCCCATCACCATTCTCACCACCAAGATGATGACGCCCGGTACTGGTACTCCAGGAAAAATCATCACCGCAGTACCGAAACTCACCACCGGGGCTGGACAGCAGGGTCTCACTCAGGTACGATGCTTTTAACAGCGGTGGCTCGACGTTTAAAGGTTCGTAAAGGTCCTGGGTTCGAATCCCAGTTCCTGAACGCCGAGTCTTCTGTAAAATAAACGTTTTATTTATGATTAAAATAAACTTATTAGAACGTCCAGTTCAATTTGCCCTGTGATGTGTTTTTGTTCAGGTGGTCCTGAAGGGGGCGCCTGGCCAGCCCGGGACTATTCTGCGCACGGTGCCCATGAGTGGCATGCGCCTGGTATCTCCGGGTACCGTGTCCTCGGTAAAGCCCACAGTTACCACGCTGGTGGTGAAAGGCACCACAGGTACGCCCCCCCCCTCCCTCAGGTGCGTCGCGTGCCCTCGTTTGCTTTCTAACGTCCCGCCGTTTGTGTTCCCGTGTACAGGAGTGACCACGCTCGGCACCGTGACCGGCACCATCACCACCAGCCTGGCAGGGGCCAACGTGGCCTCGCCCAATGCCAGCCTGGCAACTTCCATCACCACCCTGGGTACCATCTCCACGCTGTCCAGTCAGGTGATCAACCCGGCAACCATCACCGTCTCTCCGGCCCAGACCAGCCTGACCACCGTACCTACTGTGGCCATGCAGGTAGAGGCTCGACTTAACACAAGGGGGCGCCGTGCACAACGATTCTGGTTAATTCTGATATTAAAAGCATGTCGATACGATTTGTTACATCGGCGATCCGTGTTTTATTTCTGTGGTTTAGGCAGCTGCACAGCCCACTCAGGTGACCCTGATCAGCACCCCTAGTGGCGTGGAGGCGCAACAGGACCTCCCCGTCTCCATCCTGGCGTCTCCGACATCCGAACAGCCTTCCACGACCGGAGTGGAATCCAGCGAGGCCGCCACAGAAGTCACCATGGTGTGCTCCAACCCGCCGTGCGAAACCCACGAGACGGGCACCACCAACACCGCCACCACGGCCTCCGCCAAGATCGGCGCGGACCGCGTGTGCTCCAACCCGCCGTGCGAGACGCACGTGACCGGCACCACCAACACCACCACAACGGCCTCGTCCGGGATGAACCGCGTGCAGCCGACGTGTTCCAACCCGCCCTGCGAGACCCACGACACGGGCACCACCAACACCCCCACGCAGGCCTCGTCCAGCACGGGCACCAGCACCACCAACGCCGTACAGAGAGTCTGTTCCAACCCGCCCTGCGAGACCCATGAGACTGGCACTACCAACACGCCCACGCAGGCCTCGTCCAGCATGGGTGGTGACACAAACACTGTACAGCGGGTCTGTTCCAATCCGCCATGCGAGACCCATGAGACGGGCACCACCAACACGCCCACACAGGCCTCGTCCAGCACGGGCACCAGCACCACCAACGCCGTACAGAGAGTCTGTTCCAACCCGCCCTGTGAGACCCACGAGACCGGCACCACCAACACGCCCACGCAGGCCTCGTCCTCTATTGGAGCTGGGCAGAACGGCGTGGCACAGACGGTGTGTTCGAACCCGCCATGCGAGACCCACGAGACGGGCACCACCAACACCGCCACCACTTCCACCAGCAGCCTCGAGTCAGATAGTGCAGGTGTGTTATTATTGTTGCTCTATCGCTGGATGCCCTTGCTGACATGATCAAACGTTCCGTAACCACGCCTGCCAACATGGCAGAAAACGAACGCGACCCTCCTATTTATACGGGTCGTACAGTGCACTTATTTATCCTACTGGCTGCTACAGTTTGCTTGTACGTTCTCATTCGTACCCGGTCGATCTTATCAAATATTTTCCTTTCAGCTCAACAGAGCGTCACCGACGACGACGGCAGCGGCGGCACCAGCGCCGAGGCCACGTCATCCACAGAACCCGCCAATCCCACCATTCAGAGCCGAGCCATCACCACGGTAACACAGGCCACGCCCACGCCGGGACCCTCCGTCCCAGTAAGTGTTCGTCGTCTCCACTTCCAATGGCACTCAAAACGTTCTGAGCTAGTGACGGTATTTTGTGATGTAACGTCCCCCCCCCGTCCCCCCCCCATCCCTCTGTAGGAGATCTCGTCGATGGCGGGCGCGGTCGCTGTAGTGGAGGGTTCAGCTGAGGCGATGGAGCAGGGAGATTCCGAGGCAGTGGCGGTCGGAGACGAGCCCATGCAGACAGAAGGTGTGCTGGGCGAGGAAGGAGTCGTCGCCATTGATGAGGGCGCCGCCGGCGAGGCAGCCGCCGCCGCCTTGCTTCAGGTTCACGTCGCCATGGAAGCGCAGCCGGGCCAGAGCGAGCAAGCCGAGGTACGAACACCCATGCGAGACTGGCACCACCAACACGGCCACACTGGCCTCGTCCAGCACGGGTGCCAGGCGTGGGTGTTTTTTTATTATTATTAAACTCCGCCTCCGTCCGGTCGAAGCTAATCTGATGTTTGTTATACAGATGGAGCAGGCGGATGAGGGCGCTGTGGCGTTGGCGGCCCAGGACTCTGAAGCCTTGGCGCTGCCCCAGGAGCTGATGGCAGCCGAAGCCCAGCAGACCACGCTAATGGTGACCGGTCTGACCCCGGAGGAGCTGGCTGTGACCGCCGCCGCCGAGGCCGCTGCTCAGGCCGCCGCCACCGAGGAGGCGCAGGCCCTCGCCATCCAGGCCGTCCTCCAGGCTGCCCAGCAGGCCGTGCTCAGTGAGTACCCGCGCCCCATTTCAGAACGATGCATGATGGGAAGGGAGAATAAACACATTCTTATTATCTGCCGTGTTAGATGAAAGCGACGGCGGGCACGACGGTCAGCAGACGACCACCATCCCCATTGTCCTGACGCAGCAAGAACTCGCCGCGCTCGTCCAGCAGCAGCAGCAGCTCCAGGAGGTCCAGGCTGCCGCCGCCGCAGCGGCACAACAGCTGGCAGCAGACGCCGCCGCCGCTGCTGCCGCCGCCGCGCTCCCTACGGAAGGTCTGGCACCCGCCGACAGTCTGAACGACCCCGCCATGGAGAGCAACGGGCACGAACTGGCCGCTGCCACCGTAGCCAACGCTGTGGCACAACTCCTACCCAGCACCTCGGCTGAGAGTAAGTCTGCTCCAGAGTCCAGTTACGACTCCTTTATCTCCGCCGTCGTGGGTGAATTTATTATTACTCGTGTCCGAGTGTTCAGAATCTCCTTCTGTTTAGAGTCTGTGTGTGATTGTTTATTTCTCACACACACACACACACACACACACAAATGTAATAAAAGTAGCAAATACACAAACGTGTGAGTGAGGCTCAACACAACTCAACATTACAGACGACATCTGCATCCTGTTCTAGATTTTAATAATATTTTGTTTTGCAGCTTTGGCGCCGTCGAGTACGCTCGCCCCCGTGCAGCCACTGGTGGTCGCCAGTCCCGCCAAGATGCAGGCCGCCACTACGCTCGCCGAGGTGGCCAACGGTATCGAATCTGCAGCCGGGGTGAGTTCAGTGCGCGCGCACATAAACACACACACACACATTATAATGCTGGAGGTGTGTAACGTCTCTCTGTGTGTTCAACAGAAACCGGGACTTCCTGCTGCCGTGGTTAAGCCGCCAGTGAAGAAGGAGAACCAATGGTTCGACGTGGGGGTGGTGAAGGTGACCAACATGGTGGTCACACATTATTACGTCCCTCCCGATGATTCCGAGGTTACAGATGTAAGTGAGAAATGATTTCATATATTAGGGCTGTCCGCAAATAATCGATTATTCGTTGGTCGACCGAAAAAATTACTAGTCGGCCAAATTCCATTG
>JAOTRQ010000021.1:91324-102743 GCA_028565875.1 Hoplisoma paleatum
CTTCCTCCTCATCTTCTTCCTCATCTTCTTCCTCCTCTTCCTCCTCCTCTTCTTCCTCCTCCTCCTCCTCCTCCTCTTCCTCCTCCTCTTCTTCCTCCTCCTCTTCCTCCTCTTCCTCCTCCTCTTCCTCCTCATCTTCTTCCTCCTCTTCCTCCTCCTCTTCCTCCTCCTCCTGTTCCTGTTCCTCCTCCTCTTCCTCCTCCTCTTCCTCCTCCTCGTCCTCCTCCTCTTCCCCCTCCTCCTCTTCCTCCTCCTCTTCCTCCTCCTCTTCCTTCTCTTCCTCCTCCTCCTCCTCCTCCTCCTCCTCCTCTTCCCCCTCCTCCTCTTCCTCCTCCTCTTTCTCCTCCTCTTCCTTCTCTTCCTCCTCCTCCTCTTCCTCTTCCTCCTCTTCCTCTTCCTCTTCCTCTTCCTCCTCCTCTTGTTTAAATGATGTGTAGGGCGTGTATAAGGGGCAGTACCGAGGTTCTGGACGTGCACTTCAGTAGAGGAACAGGAAGGACGAACCGCTGTGATAAACTCAGTGTGCGACTTTTTAAGCTCTTTGATAGTTTAACCAGATCATAAACACGTGAGCAGCCTGGATTCCTGTTTCACTCTCCACGTGTCTGTGTGCATGCGGTCTTATGTTCCCTTTAGTTTGTGTTTATTCTAGTTTATTCATTTAATAGTCAATATAATTAAATAGATATAAGTTAAATGTTGTTGTATATGCATTTATATAAAACGATCATAAATCATTAAATATATTTTCGATGGACGGAGATCATTTAACCATTTAATTCAAATCAATTCAATTCATTCTCTCTCTCTCTCTCACTCTCTCTCTCTCTCTCTCTCTCTCTCTCTCTCTCTCTCTCTCTCTCTCTCTCTCTCTCTCTCTCTCTCTCTCTCTCCCTCTCTCTCTATATGTGTGTGTGTCTCTCTCCCTCTCTCTCTCTCGCTCGCTCGCTCGCTCGTGACCATATGTGTGGTTTATTTTCTTTTGGGGTAACAGTGTTTGATTGCAGCGTGGGGATCTCACCTCACACAATGGCCGCCCTGTTCTGTCGTCTCAACACCACGCAGCCTGGGGGCCGCGGGGGCCACGGGGGCTCAATGTTGGGAAGAAGGGGAGGGGGGAGTATCTGGAGGTTAAAATATATATGTGGGGCTCCGTCTCTTAAACCCGAAACATACAAGCAAAGGCACGGACACGCCTGTACTCACAATGGAAAAACCACAATTATCATCTTAATAATTATTATAATAATAATAATTCATCATTTTCTTTATGGTGCCTTTCAGAACGCTTAATGTTCAAAGTCTTTAAGTAATAAAGATCAAAGAGAAAACAAAGACAGTTTTTTAATTTACATGTTAATACAATGTTATTACAAGTTATTACAATGTAAATTAGAATGCACATAATAATAATTATACATTTTATAACAATTTATTATAATGTCTATATTATCTTTGCAGGTAGCTCGTCGCTATCGTACAACACGCCGTCTCACACTGACCAGTCCCCTCGTCTGACCAGCAAAGAAGGTAAAAATGTTTCCGCTTCCAATCAGTCGAAATTTTTTTTACACATCAGGCAGAACATTATGACCACCTTCCTACCGTTGTGGAGCCCTGTGTATTCTGACCCCGACTCTATCAGAAGCAGCATTAATGTCTTCACATGCACCCACGACCCTGTCGCTGGGTTGATACTGTTCTTTACTTGGACCACTGCTGACTCTGAAACACCCCACAAGGGCTGCAGTCCTGATGATACCATCATATCGTTTAGGGACGGTCGTCACTTGGGGGTTGGATTTGTGATCAGAAGGTTGACGGTTCGATTCCGAGAGGCATGACAGAAGTGCTCTTGGGCGAGGCACCGAACCCCCTTCCCAGGCACCATGGCTAGGGCTGTGCACCGCTCACTGCTGCCCTCTAGTGTGTGTGTTAACGTAATAATTACTCTCCCCGGTAATTAGTTACTTTTTAAAATAGTCAGACACTAACTCAGTAATTTTGGGAGAGAAGTAACTAGTTACTATAACTAATTACTTTTTTAGAATAACGAGACCAACATTGTACATTTATAAACACAAACACACAATCACACAAGTACAAAAACAACAACGAATATCCACTAATAAAGACACTCGAGGACACACAAGCGCTCGATTAACCGTCGTGTGCTGTTATTGTGCAGCTCTACAGTGTTGTGTGGTTTTGTATTGTGCAGTGAGACACCTGTCGCTCAGCCATGTCTCTCTCTCTCTCTTTCTCTCTCTCTCTCTCTCTCTCTCTCTCTCTCTCTCTCGCTCTCGCTCTCTCTGCACTGTTGCTTTTGAAACGAAACGATGGTACTTTTGTTTGATTTATTCTCTCCTCCGACCACGCTTTCTTTATTTATACTGAACAAAACCAGCACCTGTCGGTCCCCCCCCCCCCCGAGGGGCCCCCAGGGGCGTCGTCCCTAAACCCAAACTGAGTGACACACAGGATGGAAGAGAGCTCGTCGTGTATACCACAGATTGTTTTATTTTATTATCAGTGAATCGGAACACGTACAACAACCTGTGTTGATTTGCAAAGATGATTACAAAGATGATTTTATTTACACGTATTAAACTGCAGGGGTCTGGTGACTCCGATCTGGTGTAGTTTAAAGAAAATAAAGCGTTTTTAAAAATTCTTCTTTATTAGTATTATAATTTTGATTAGCACGATTAAATAAATGAAGCAGGGAAAGTGAAATCCTTGACTGGATGTGCTGCTCAGTGTTGGTTTGGCGGATCTGGTGTTGTGAAGAGTTTTGGAAGCATCACGCCCGAGCGGCTGAGATCCATCCTGAGCTTATAGATCAATGAATAGACAGACAGACCGGTGGATGGTTAGACGGACAGACAGAAAGACAGACGTGGATGGATAGATAGACAGAAAAACTTAATTAAGGTGTGACTGACTGACCTGCAGACAGACAGATACGTCTGATATATTGACAGACAGACAGATGATGGATGGGCGTATGAACAGACAGAGAGACAAACAAGGATATATAGACAGATAAACACATGTTAACAGACAGATACACAGACAGACAGACAGGGAAGGTTCTCAGAACATCATTATGAGATCTTTATTAGGATCTCAGGAACACTGGACATGATGCAGAAGAACCTGAGGAACCGTTCCTCACCCGTAACTTTGTTGGCAGACTAGAATGAGAAACACATGGTGCACACGGGGCCCTACAGACCGACGAGCGAATACAATTTTATTACAACCGACGAGCCAAATAAAACACGCAGGAATCAAATATCCAACTCACCTGTTAATAACACGAATCTGAGAGAAATCTGAGGGTTTGTTTCTCACTGGACGAGTTTTTATTCTGATTTATGATCTCTGTCCAGTTATAATGGACAATCAGATCCTGACCTGATCCTGAAAATACAAAATAATGTTCAAACACACGTCGCTTTATTTTTATAAACGTGTGTTTCTTACTGGACCTGCTGAACTTGTAGGAAAAAATTCCTCATCTAATGAAATCCAGGTTTATTTATCCCACTATTGTGAGTCAGGAGACAGAATCAATACAAACATTCTAGTAGAGCCTCTGAAGCTTCAGAGGTCGTGGGTTTGAGTCCCATCTCTGCTGTGATGACACATGTCCACTTTGGGGGACGGGGTTTGTAATCCCAAGGTTGCCGGTTCGATTCCCGAGAGTCATTTTGACAGGTCATGAGTGTTGAGAACTTGACGGAGGTCCCGAAACCTTTAACTGCTCACCGGGGGCAGTGGCTAGTGCTGCCTACCAGAAATGCCCAAGTGTACTCACTACTGCCCCCCCCCCAGCTCAGTGTGTGTAAATGTTTCCTCTGACAAGCATCCTGTTTATTCGAGTTTGGGTTCGACGTTATAAAGCAGTGGTTTGAGAATCCTGTGGTACCGGTCCAGACTGAGGAGTTCAGATTCTCATCACTGGTGTGCTAGCAGCTGATCTTCCTGTCTGTGTTTCTAATCTATTGGCTCTAGATACATAAAGGAAAGATGTTTGCTGTGTTACGTCTTCGGTCTTTGTAATGTTTTCTACTCTTATTATTAAATCTTCCTGGGGGAGGGATGGGGGGTGGTTAGAGCAATACTGGTGGAAATAAAATGAAATTAAAAAAACTATCAGCAGGACAAAACCTGGTGAAAATATGATAAAATGAAGTCTTGAAGGATAAAAAATGACTCTTTATGAACATTAAAAATTGTCCCTGTACTTGTTTTTTTTGCTGGTTTGGTTCTGTACGTCGGGGTCGTACCCGACAGTAGTATCGTCCGTCCTGCGCCGCCAATGTTTTCTTTTCGAATTCCGGCGGCGTGTTTCGTCTGCCGTCTCGCTTGTTTTTTCTCCCCCCACCCCTCCCTCCTTTTTTTTCTTCCCGCTGGATTGTGGTCCCTCTCCTGGAAGGAGGTCGACTGGTGTGTATTTTTTCACAGCGGAGGGGGTGAAAAAAAAAAAAAGCTAAGGAGGGGGTAAAAAGGGGGCGAAGAAAACAAAGAGAGGTTGTGTGTGTGCCGTCTCACCGAGCAGGAAACCTTCCTCTCTCAAGAATCGATGCAAATTCTTTCTAGATCTTTCTGTCTATCAAACCAGCCGGATAATTGTAACCCGGAGCTGAAACATCTGTGACGTTCACCGATGAGAAACACAAACCGTACCGAGACGTCTTGTGCAGGAAAAATCCTCTGCAGACAGTAACAAAGTCAATGTAACTGGTTCACTGTACATAACGTTTGTGTATCTGTACGTTTTATATATATTTGACTTTTTACTCACTACATGATACAAATCGGTCGTTACTTTTCTCACATGTGTGCAAAAATATATCGACATTTAAATACTGAAATAATAATGGTGTGATCACAAGAATCAAATTAATTAATCGCAATCGTCAAAAGTTGGAGATCATCATGATCCGGTCGATACAGCATCAACAGCAAGAGTCATAAACATCCTGAAATATGACTGAACCGAGGGAGCTCAGTGGGTAAGATGTTAAACTTCTGAGTTCTAATCCCATCACCACTGCTGTTACTGCTGGACTCCTGAGTAAAAAAACCCAAAATCTCAGTTACTCACTGATATAAAATAAGAGATACATGTAAGTGAGTCTGGATAAAAGTTTCTGTACAAACGTTATAAATGTAAAAGTGACTTTATTACTAAAAGAATCTTGTTGTAAAAATGATAAAAGAAACGCTAAAGTCGTAATAAATCCTGATACTTGTAATTTTGATACTTGAGTACATTTGAAGGTAAAATACTTTTACTGGAGTAAATATTTGATCCTCAGTATTTGTACTTTTACTTGACTACACGAGTTGTTTACTTGTAACTGTGCGCTGGATTCTCACGTCGAACTGCTGCATCAGGATCGTAAACAGAATCCTTTTTATTCTCTGGTTTCTGGATCACGCTGCTCGTAACGTCGAGTTATTCCACACGACTTTAGAACGTTCGGCTCTCGGGTTCGTTTCTTCCCTGAGAAACGTTTGTTGGCTGGAGTTGTGTTGTGATTCAGAACCAAGTGGACCGTTTCGTTTTGTTAAGTCGTTCCAAACCAAATGTTTAGTTTGTTTTCAGTAGTAAATGTCGTTGGGTTCCACCCACGAAGCGTTTCAGGACGCTGACCAGAAGATGGCGATGTGGAGAGCAGATGTGTAATCATCACTAACACTTTTAATGTTTGTGTTTATTAAAACTTCGACTTAGAACTTCGAGGTTCTTTTCCATGTTAAGCATTTCAGACATATGAAGGTATTTTGGTGTATAAATATTAATATATTATTTATAAATATTTATATTATCACTCCCTCACATTCCTTCATAATATAATAAGAAAATGAATTACATTTTAGACTTATATTTAAAATACACTTTTAAAACACGCATTTACTCCGGTGTGTGTGTGTGCACATTGTGTCGATGGCTGTAATGCTCCCCCTTGTGGTGTTCAAACATTTTGGAGGTGTACGCAGAAGCGCTGTGAGAGAGGGTTCAGGCTTAAGACTGTATTGAGACTCTATTGTATTTATTTTCATTTACGAGATTTAGTTTGATATTTAGTCCTAATCCATGTGTGTAAAATTCCTTTTATGTGTTTATAAGTGATTGTAGAAAAGTAGAAAAGCTTCTGAAAATAATATAAGACGAATAAATCTGAGTTTTGTTTTGTTCTGGGTGGAAACTCGACGCCCGGTGTAATCAGACCTAAAGGGGATTTTAGTTTTTTATAACCGGACTGTCTGATAAATGGGGAAAAGAATTAGTGGTGATGGTTTCCGTGGAGATAGAAGGAACGACGTCTCACTTTCAGTCACGATGAGAACATTTAAGAGAATTCAGTGAGATGATGATGATGATGATGATGATGATGATGATGATGATGATGATGATGATGGTGATGGTGATGATGATGATGATGATGATGATGATGATGATGATGATGATGATGATGATGATGATGATGATGATGATGGTGATGATGATGATGATGATGATGATGATGATTTCTCCAGATTTTCCTCTCCGTCGTTTCAATCATCCACAAAGTTTAAATGTAAACACACGAGTTCAGCTTCAGTTCCGCTGTGTAACAGGAGGTGTCGCCGGTACAATGGATCAAATCAATAAAAAGCTGTTTGTTTGTTTACTTTAGATGCCTCGTATGATGCTGTACGGCGGGCGAGCTGGTCAAACAACATGCACAGTGGTAAAGGTGAGAACAAGACTAACACTAGTAGTGCAAGACTCGATCAAGACTCATGATGATAGTAAAAATACAAGAGTAGAACAGGACTAGTAATACTAGTAATAATACTAATAACACAAGACTAGTAATACTAGTAATGATACTAACAAGAGTAGAACAGGACTAGTAATACTAGTAATTATAATAATACAAGAGTATTAATACTAGCAATGATACTAACATTATAAGACTAATAATACTAATTAAACAAAAGTAGAACAGGACTAGTAATAATAGTTATAATACAGATTGTAAAAGACTAGTAATAACACTAATAGTAATATTGTAGTAACTAGCTGTTCTGCATCTTTTTGACCATGTTAATGAACTCTGTGTTTATTTCTCCCAGGATCCCCCACTGTGGTCTCACAGAATATCTCGAAGAGCACTGAACCAACTCGGCCTCAGCCAGGTAACCCCGATCTCAAAACAAATGACTTATTAACTAATAATCAAATCATTTTTAATTTATTCTAGAATTTTTTTTTTTTTCAGATCCTTATCAGATTCTGGGACCAACAAGCAGCCGACTCGCCAACCCCGGTACCATCCTATAATCTAAAACAACTACGTTTCCATGGTGGTTAATAAACCATCCAACTAACCAACCATCCATCATTTACTTTTACCAGATATAAAAATCATCTAAAAATAAACCGGTGTAGCGATGCGCCGTGCACCGGGAACGATTCAAGCGGCACAAAAAGAACAAATTATTAGAATAGTGGTTTTAAAAGATGCTAATTTAGGTGTTGTTGTGTTGTTTTCGCCGCTAGATGGCACCAGAGTTTAGGTTTAGTGCATCGCATGCTGTCTAAAGTGAAAAGCAAATCATCTTTTAAACATGATTGATTTCTAAGAGAATCATCCGAGTAAATTGATTCGTATTGATTCTACTCGAATCGTTACATCCCTCATATAATCTGCATAATAAGTGGTTTTAGTAAAGATCTGATCTGTGTGTCCAGGTTCGGGTCAGATCCAACTGTGGCAGTTCCTGCTGGAGCTCCTGTCCGACAGCGCCAACGCCGGCTGCATCACGTGGGAGGGCACGAACGGCGAGTTCAAGATGACCGACCCGGACGAGGTTGCCCGGCGCTGGGGCGAGCGCAAGAGTAAACCCAACATGAACTACGACAAGCTGAGCCGCGCCCTGCGTTACTACTACGACAAGAACATCATGACCAAGGTGCACGGCAAACGCTACGCCTACAAGTTCGACTTCCAGGGCATCGCCCAGGCCCTGCAGCCCCACCCCACTGAGTCGCCCATGTACAAGTACCCATCCGACCTGGCCTATGTGCCATCCTACCACACCCACCAGCAGAAGGTCAACTTCGTCTCCCCGCACCCTCCATCCATGCCCGTCACCTCGTCCAACTTCTTCGGCCACTCGAACCCCTACTGGAGCTCCCCCGGGGCGGGGATCTACCCCAGCGCCAGCGTGCCTCGACATCCCAACTCTCACATGCCCTCCCATCTGGGGAGTTACTACTAAATGAACGTCCTGACTCTCCCCACGGGTCTCACGTCGAACCCAAGCTGCACTCGGAGAGGAGACGATGCTGGAAACGCGACTCGAAGGTGAATCAGGGCTGAATTTGTAAAAAAAAAATGAAAATAATTAAATAAATGAAGGAACTTTTTGAAGAACGGACGAAATCTGACCAAAAAACGGATGCTGTGTCGATCCACTTTAGAATGGAGTACTACTTATTTACAAAACGACTTTCTGTGTTTGTTTTGTTTCTACACAACTTCCACAATAACGGATACACACACACACACACACACACACACACAAGTGCCTTTCCGATATCTATGCAAAAAATTTTCCAGTCTTAAATCACATCTGTCTGAATTGTGAAACATCTTCAGCGCCTGTTTTTGAATCTCCATGGTTACGCTTTAATAGGAACTCATATCACATCTGCATTTGTTGGTGTTTACCAGGTTACCTTTAGTGCTTTAGTGTTTAGGGTTTTTTGCTTATTCACACGTTCACCTTCATCCAGCTGAGACGAACGTTCCTATAAAACTTCTCCTGATGATCTCAGCAAATTAATCAAATACATTTTAAAATAATCTAAAAAATTACGGCTGTAGTTGTATTGTTTTTGTACTGCCAGATGGCACCAGAGTCCAGATTTAGTGCATTGGATGACTTTTACCTGCTTTATGATATTTTTTTAGTAACAGTGCAGAACAAGTCGTGGAACGTTTCTTCCTGCTTGATAAGCATTAGGAGGATGAAGGTGAACGTGTGAACGGGGTTACAGGGACATTATTGGGGGGGTCAAAGAGGGAAGAGTGTCCCCATATTTCCACAAACACATTTGAGGAACATAAATGTGGGTGTTTTCTTGTTCCCCTGTCGTCTGGACCGCCGTACAGCGTCGGTATCGACATTATCGGCTGACGACCTCTGACCCCTGATGGAAATAAAAATCTCATTCACAAAGTGCTCCGGTGAATCTCGTACAAAGCTGTCAGACATTCTGAAGACTCCTGCTGATAAGATGAAGAAGCTGATGATGAGGATAAAGTATTTCCACCCTGAAGTGTTTCGATCGTCTCTGCTGTACCTCACTGTTTATAAGCACACGTTCGTCTCACTAGTGTTTCACTGTTATAATCAACGATTATTTAATTCTCATCCAGAGGTGGACAAATTACACGTTTATAAACCAAACAAAAATCCCATCATGCATTTGGGTTCATCATACTGGACTAGTCATCTCATGGTTCTAACCCCACCACTGCCGGGTTGCCACTGTTGGACTCTTGAGCGCTCGAATGATAAATTGTCTGAAATCTTGAAGTGTTGCATCAACGTTCTTTAACGAACCCCCTCCACAGAGCACCTCTACCTTTTAACTACTCACCGAAGAGGCCAGACCACAAGGGGGAGCACTATAGCCATCAACAATGCAGTGTGTAGTGAAGTTAAAGTCGTTGAAGTTCATGATGTTTTGTTTACGATGCGACATTTACAATCATTCGTTGTTCGACATTGATCAGCAAAAATCAACCGTTCAGCTAAAACGATTTTCCGTCACTAAAAACGGCGTAAACGAGGTTCAAAATACGGGACGTCAAGTTTTTCTCTGCGGCTCCTCGAGTAAACACGACACAGATCGAATATTTATATATTAAATTACTGATGAGCTAAAAGATGATCCGTTATGTCTCATTCTTATATCATAATATCTGTTCATTTAAAGAACAGTTTAGGAAACATCGTCATTGTTGTTGTTATGGAAACGGTAGAACTTTGCCTCACTAAAGCCTCACTGATGTAAATCTCTCTCGCACTGAAAATGATCAAGTTTATACACAAAGACTGAAATAATTCCCTCGGATTTTGTCAAGCTTTATGAAACCAGGTTGAGATCCTCTCCAGAGATGAAAAGAATGACGAGTATGTTTGATATCTGCAGGCCACTGGATCAGATTTGTCCTCCTTTGTACTTCTCAGCACCAGAACTTCATTTTAAAGTCTGAAGCTCTTTACATGGCTGAACAGTTGAATGTGGAATCTGAGCAAAATTACCTCTTAAATCTAAAAGAATGAAACTGCTTAACAGTTTTAATAAAAGCCGATGCAGAAGGATATGAGCCGCGTGCTCGTCAGATTCGCGAACGCTGTGCGTTCGTCAGACCTTGTTTTGGTTTGTTGTCTTTTGTTTTGCTATGATTTATGAATCAACAGTCAACTAGGCATTAAAAGCATCTTACTGTATAAATTATGCAAAGTTATGTTCATATGCGACAGTATTAAACCATCGAGAGAATTAATACGAGTTGACCTCGGTCAGAATGCAAACGCAGGATGTACAGCACTAATGTTTCGTATCTGTACATTTTGGCCGTAAGTTTATGAATGTTTTTTTTTATTATTATTATTATTATTTCTCATGTGTTTAAAGTCACTGATGCCACAAACGACGTAGACAATCGTCACAAAGTGCCAAACTAATGTTGTGCCTGACAGATGATGGAAGGATCCTGAACAGAATCTCGACGTATCGCGATCTAATCAAGGAGCGGCGTTATTTCATATATGCAACGTTTTTAAAAGGGGGGGGGGTATTAAATATATGAATTTATATAAATATATAAATATATATAATTTTGCAATTAATCTTTTTGTTACTTGTTTTTACTGAAATGTATTATACCCTTTTATAAAAGGGACCATGTATATAAAATGTGATGAAAAACAATAAATGTTTTATGAAAAAATAAATACTGCCCGCAAATTCTTTATTATCTTTTATTATAATTCGCTCGTGTACGTTCTGCTTCTTCTGAGTCTCGACCTGCTTGAGATGATGGAGACACGACCCACCGACCCTCTGACATGTTTGCTGTAGCCGACTGCATTTTTTATCTGTACAAATGAGTCCATGTGTGAAGAGCAGAAGTTATCATTCATAAGTCAGATATTAAAAACTCTTCTGTTTGTTCTTTATTATATTGTTATCACTTTCAAACTGGACAAAATAATGATTCACTTTAGGGTTGTGTGCGTGCGTGGGTGTATGTGTGTGTGTGTGTGTGTGTGTGTGTGTGTGTGTGTGTGTGGGTGTGAGAGAGAGAGAGAGAGAGGGAGAGAGAGAGAGAGGGGG
>JAOTRQ010000021.1:149294-171018 GCA_028565875.1 Hoplisoma paleatum
CGACCAATGGAATTTGGCCGACTAGTAATTTTTTCGGTCGACCAACGAATAATCGATTAATTGCGGTCAGCCCTAGTCTTATCTACATTGTACACGGCCCCACTTCGAGTGTAACAGCTATTTGACCAAGATAGATAATGATTGAGTGTTGGGTCACATGATCTGGCCTCCACAATTACCAGACCTAAATCTAATTGTGTGGAAAGCAAAGTGGGCAACAAGTGCTCAGCACCTCTGGGAACCCTTTCAAGACTTTTGTAAAACCACATGGAGCCAAATAAGAGAACCCCAATGGCAAAGCTAAGTGATGCCCAAATGTGACTATTTGTAGAATCTAAAATATTAAACATCCTGTTTTGTTTTCCCCTTTTTTTGTACACTACATAATTCCATATGTATCCCTTCATAGTGTGGATGTCATCAGTATTAGCACAGTGAAGCAAATGTTAATACGTCAAGGAAAAATACTACAATGAATGAGAACGTACCGAATCAACAGATGCACCTCAATTGAAGCTATGTGATTCAAAAGTGTATGTAAGTGTATCTAATGACAGCAGGTTTTACCTGATGGTAGATGATCTGCTGAAGTTTACTTCCCCTTTCATGAAGCTGTAGCTAAAAAAACACATTGCTAGATTAAATTAGTAAATGTATTACAAAGTGAAAATACAAAGAAGCACTATTGTAGCACAAGACGTGCCCACCATCGCTTTAATAGCTGCAGTTCGAACTCGTGGATCCTGGTCACCGAAGTAATCACTGATGAGACTCTGGGCGTCTCTCACAGGAGCTGTCGAAGTGCCAGATGCTGCATCGCTCTCTTTACTCAGAGGTTTATTAACATTACCCAAACGACCGAGTATCAACAGGCACTTATTACGTACTCCAAAATAGGTGTTAGTAAGATTCTGAGGAAAGACAAAAATGTTTCATCATCGTTTAGAATTCAAGTCAAGCTTTTATATTTCCGTTGGATATGCCAAATGTTCTCTACCTTGCACGCCACCTCTATGAGTCTCTGAGTGACTGCCATGTTGTCCGGCAGCTGTGATCCAATGATCAGTAGTGTGTCCAGTAGCTGTGCCAATACAGAGTTTGACTCTGAAAGAACAACAGCAACGTTCAACAATAAACACATCTTTAGTACATGTCTGCACAATAAAACTACAGTCACTTACTGTCGTGACTAAGAGTGCTTATAACATCATCCACAATGCAGTCTGGAGAGAATCCGGGTGTTTTAGACAGCAGACCGAGCAGTGAGGCAATCTTCAGCCTGACAGAGTTATCAGGCTCCTGCATGACAAAATTATTTTAAATATGAAAATAATCTAAGTGTAAAAGTGCTTAGTATTGTCATCTCACAGTAAGAAGTCCAGGGTCCAATTACCGATTGGCGATCTGGATATTTGCATGAAATTGTCCTGTGTGTGTTTCTCTCTGTACCCTGCAACAAACTAACGACTTGTTCAGCTATTTAATGTATTCAGTGTATGTCCCACCAAGACCCTTAACTGGTTTTCACTAGATCGTGAATGAATAGATGGATAAAATTAACCTGCAAAGAAGAAATTGAAATAATCCTTTAAACTTCTCCAATAAAACAATCAACCCCTACCTTGTAATAGTGCTCCAAAAGAATACGCACAACACCCTCGACACTCTCGGCCTCCACTGGCTTTCGAGCAAAGCTAAGAAGGAACTGGAGGGCATCGGTAGGACTAGTGGCTTTACACAGATCAATATGGAGAGACGCAGATTTGCTGGGTTTGGTTAGTCGGAGCTTCTTAGCTGGAATTTCTTCATGAGCTTGTTGCTGTGTAAAAATAAATAAACCATTAAGAAAACTTGATCATTGGGTTGTGTAGCAGATTAAACAATTGTGCAACAGTTAATTACACAACCCCACTAGCACTGGGATACAGAATTCATAGTGCAATCTTCAACGGTGATATATTGTAATGCCAAGAATCAGTTATGTTGCCTCAATCACTAGACGGGGTGGTCTAGACCCTTTTCTGTGTGAAGTTTGCATGTTCTCCCTGTGTAGCTTTAATCTGGGCGCTCCGGTTTCCAAAAACATGCAAGTGAGGTGAATTGGAGATCGTCCATGAGTATGTTCAAAGAAATTTGTGTACCGAATGTAAACAAAGTGCTAAAGATTAAATCAAAATCAATAAACAAACAAACAATGCCAAGCTATATGCACATGTTACAACTATATATGGCTTTGCGGTGGGCGACACGGTGGCTTAGTTGTCGCCTCACAGCCCCGGATTCGATACCCCAGGTAAGACAATCTGGGGGTTTTGTTGATTTTGCATGTTCTCCTAGGGTCTGCATGGGTTTCTTTACTCCCTTTTTCTCACACTCACACATACAAAAGCAATATATTGTCTTGTGTGGGTGTTGGTGTCTGTACTCTGTAACAGGCCGGCGACCTATTTGGGTGTTTAGTGTATTCACCCAGTGTCAGCAGGACCCTTAAAAGCATTAAACCGTGGTTAAACTAGTTAATGAATTAATAGTTTTGTAGTAAGAAAATGCAACTGTTAGGCTGGACTGCCTGCAGACTCAGGCTTATAAGTAACAGCTTCATCAAGTGTTTTTAATGAAGTGTTTCATCAAGCAATACACAACAACAACAACAACAACAACATGTTTGAGTTTTGTTCGGATACTCCGGTTTCCTTCACCCCCTCTAGCAGCATTTATGTTTCTCTAAACTACGTCCTAACAGTATGTAAGTGAATGCACGCTGGTGTAATGTTCAATTAACAACGCAACACACACCGCGACCCCGACCAGATAAAAACAACTTAACACAGCCGGTTAGCCTCTGTTAGCTTAGCCACCGAGCTATATAGACATCCACTGGAGCGGCTAGCTAGTTAGCTTGTTAGCTAACGTCACCAACGTTCGTAACGCGCCAGATATTTGACTTTTTTCCCCCAACATAAGTTAATTTAAAAAAATCAACGTTTTATACTTTTACCTGCACAACTTTGGAAAATTCTTCATAAACCCGCTTCTTTAAATGAGCAGCCATTGTTACGTTGGGGCAAAAGGCGAAGACGTATCAAGTTTGTTTGTCTCACACCGCTTTCCGTAGTCCTTCAATCCCCACCGTCGCCATGTGTTCGTTCTTTTTTAACAGGCCAATCCACCTTCTGCGTGTCCTTTTATCAGAGAAAAATGGCAATATAACAACGTAGAAAACAGAATATAAGTGGAATAAAGTGATTGCGAAGAGAATCGAATTCATTCTCTTGCTGTGATTCTGATTTCATTAAACTGTCATTGACTTGCACATGTGTCCAATTTAACTTTAACATTTACATGAAAATTTCCAGCATTTAGTAGAGTTTTTTCTATCCAAAACGACGATATACACATACACAGATGAACACGTTAAACACTTGAACTGGCCGACACTAACAGTTGGGTACTGAGAAACCCACCTACACACACATGGCAATTTTAGCATCTCCAAGTAACCTGATTGCATGTTTTTTGCAATGTTGGAGAAAATCAGAGTACCTGGATGAAAAGTACTGAAATCCCCAAATTGTCTTATCAAACTCAGGACTTCTTACCGTGAGGTGACAGTGCTACTCATTATGCAAACATGTCACCCCTTACGAATAACACATATCAGAAATAAGACTGGGACGGTCGTGTTGGGTGGCAGTGTCACTTCACAGCAAGAAGGTTCTGTGTTCAATCCCCAGGTGCAGACACTGCATGTTCTCCCCATGTCTGAGTGGGTTAACTAGAGATACTGGCATGTAGGTATCATTGTAATTATTGGCATGTAGGTGTCATTGTAATTATTGGCATGTAGGTATCATTGTAATTATTGGCATGTAGGTATCATTGTAATTATTGGCATGTAGGTATCATTGTAATTATTGGCATGTATTGGCATGTAGGTATCATTGTAATTATTGGCATGTATTGGCATGTAGGTATCATTGCGATATTGGCATGTATTGGCATGTAGGTATCATTGTAATTATTGGCATGTATTGGCATGTAGGTATCATTGTAATTATTGGCATGTAGGTATCATTGTAATTATTATAATAATTATGAAGCACCGAAAAGGTGAAGCAGAAATATCAGTAATAAAAATATACTTAAAGTATTTTATTGAATAGTAATATACTTAAAATAATACTCAAAAAATAATACAAGAAATTGTTTATTACTAAAACACTGAGGTGTACAGTGTTTAATTTCAACCACAAATTCTAATTACATCGTCTTGACAGATTTTCAATGACCAGTTTCAAATTGTGTATTATTTAAAGCATTAATAGAGCTCAGAGTCACTTATTCTGATTTGAAGAATGAAACTAACTAATCCCACGTCCATCCCTCCGCTACGGTGGCACCAAGGTAACCAGCAACTTAAAGATTTGAACTGTGGAGTTACAACTCTAAATACTCTCAAACCTAATTTAAGATACTTAAATGCTATCTATTCTAATTCATTTTATTAAATGAGAAAAAAACATTTATATTTACTATGATTCCAGACTTGAACGCATATCAGAAAAACGAAATCTTTATTATAACATCATATAGGTATCATAACCATGTAATTAAACCTCAGTCAAATTTTATAAGCAGGTTATAGGTTAGTTGATCTTATGTGCAGGAAGAAACCAAAGTAAATATTAAACAAGGGCGGATACAGATACCTACACGCTGATCTGAGTAAATCCTACAGAACGTGAACACTTGTAATCATAGTGTACAGTAAAAAAAAAAAGAATGAATCCCAGTGGCATGTGCTTGTGTACGTGAAGGTGCTGGCATTATTAGTAGTAGATACTTGGCCTTGATAGTCTTGCAAAACCCCAGAACCTAAAAAGTATTTTGGACGAAACATTACAACCCTATTCTTACACGAGCCACAGTCACCACCATGTAAAAATCAGATTATGAAAAAAACTTTGACTCTTAGTCCAAAATCCCTTATCTGTGGGATGGGACTCCAGACTCACTTGATACCCTCTGGTCATAATGTCCTTTTTTATACAAAAAAGAAGATCCCCCACAGTGGTCGGAGCGTTCCACGGTCCAAAGGTCACAATGGATTCCTTTTTATTATTCAGATTCTCCATGGTGTCGTTGTATCTAGCCAGATCCTCTTCAGTCCTCAGTATACACATGAGGATTGTGGAGTATCGCGATGCCATGGCCTCCGCTCTGGCAACCCTGATGATGACCTCAAGGTTCTCCTGGTAATTGCGCACTCGGGACAAGAATTGCTTCCTCCCCATGGTCTCTCCGAAAAAGTGAGGGGTATCCTCTAATACTTTCACTAGAGGCTTTATACCATAGTAAACTGCCTCTTTATGCACTTCCACCAAATGCTTAATAGGAACCTCTTCCATACGAAGATAGTCAAGGACGGCGCCAAAATGTGTCCCATCGCGGTCGATGAAAAAGCGACCGTCCTTGTCCTTTACAAGCTTGGGTGGTCCGGTGAACATCTCAGCCAATCTGGAGGTAGGAAATTTTCGGAGATTGCTCAGAGTCGTGGTGAAGAACCAGCCACCAACATTCAGCTGAACGACCGAGCACAGCTATAAAAACGAAAAAAGAAAATTATGAAACACAAAATGATAAAACAGTTGTCGGATCTCTGTGTGGTGTAGATTAAGAAAGTATTTTGATTTCTACTAATAATTTGAAGCTTCTGCATCATTAACACACAGTGCTACCTCAGTGAGCTTAAAAGATTTTGTTTTAAAACATTGTGCAAGTAAATCTATAAATGTAAACAGCCATGGCCTGGTGGTTGGGAAACTGGGCTTGTGATCAGAAGGTTGTCGGTTCCAAAATTCCTAAATGTAAAAGGACGGTGCTGAAAAGTCTTCTTACTAAAATCAGACAGTTTAGTAGCACAGCTGAATAAATACCACACCACCAATCAGCTGACTGGGGCACTGTCTGAAGCAGGATTTGCATGTTCTCCTTATTGCATTTAAAATGAAAGAATTCGGATTGACCCTTGTGCTCTATGAGTATTAAAATAAACACATTTAACACCTCAAACTGAAAAAGACTGTATAAAAAATCCACAATCACCCTTTACAAGATAAAACTCTGCTTGTTTATTACTTTAATAATAAAGTAAAAACTCACTTAAATGACGAGTTATTGAACTCACCATCAGTAAAGAATTGAGGAGCTCTTGAAGGCAGCACAGTACAACACAATAAAGTACAACTGTTTACATTGTTGTTGTTTTCTCACAGAAAAGAAATATAACCGACACAACAAACATTCTCGATGTTTACCAAATAAATACAAACCAATTATCCTAAATACTTTACAGAAACTGTTAGTACATAACAGAATAAACGGATACAGCTGTTAATATAAAACCCGCCACGTCACTTGAATTCCGATAATAAAAATGACTGAACCAGATGTTCAGGTGTCCAGATGTTTACCTGTTGTGCCGGTTCAGATGAGAGTTTTCGGGGTGACTTGAAATCAGGGAGACTCATTTTAACAGGACCTCCGCTCCTTACCTGCACAGTGAGGTGAATGGGTAGAGAGGCGGGGCCTCAGCCAGCGGGGGGCGTAAATTCACCCGTTCATTTAAATCAACCGGTTTCCTGTTTATCTTATTTCGGAAGTGTCTGGGATCAGGTAAATAAGGAGTTGGACAAAAACAGCCCACAAATACATTACACATCAACCCCAGAGTTCTCTAAGGAGCCCCACGAATGAAGAACATGACAAAGGGTGTAAATAAAATACCTAAGAGAGTTCTCAAAACCACCGAATGAGCAGACATTTACCCAACGTACTTACAATTAATCACTGTACAATTCATAAAAAAAAGATCCTAAAAAGTGAAACTAGGTTAAATTAATTTTGCACAAGACCCACAACCAGTAATGTTACCAGTTGCCTGTTAACCTTCATTCATTTAGCCAGTAATGTCATGTTCACCGCAGATGTAATAGATCATGGCGCAAAACTATATAAGTAACTTACAAAGGTTGATCACTTGCGAAACGCAGACCATTTGCTCAAATAGTTGAACTTCAGTAGACAATGGACCACGTTATTGTTATAAATAACTTCATCACAATGTAAAAATCAAACAAAATGATATCAAAAACTTATTACGAATGGGTACAGATTAGTTTATCTTCCCTGTTTTTAAATATGAGCAATCAAACCTAAGTAATCAGTGAATTAGTTGACACGTACATTGAGTACTGTAAACAAAAACATTATAAAAACGTATTTTTCATGTAACATTTAACATGTAGATCAAGTCTACTAGATGTAAATGCTTGTTAGACGAATGTACAGTTTAGTGAAATTAAATCATTAATAAACAAATATGTACTTCACATTTTCAGTGACAATTCACAATTTTTCTATTAAGTAAAGCTAAATGCACAAAATTTTAAACCCATGTATTAAACACCAGATAGTAAAAGAATTCTTGAAGTCTGCTCATACCCTTCGTGATGGATGCACCAACACTACATTCAACACAATTAAAAGTTAATTAAAGCCAATGAACACACAAAGAGAGTTATATTTCCTTTTATTTTTGTACAGAAAACGACAAGCGGGCCATCATCCAAGGGTGAACACCTGAAACAGAAAAGGCGGCGAAGGGTTAGTATGTGTCCTTCATCCAACAATTCACAATTAACATTGCTCAAAAGCCCTTCTCAGACAAATGCCTCGATGTCTTCAAGTAAAACGAATGCTTTGCTTCATGTGACTGAAATCAGGGACACAGAACGTGACCCGGACTCAGGCAGCAAGAAGCAAGGTGACATCCAGTTCTGACTCGTCATCGTATCATCACTGAAGGGTGCGACAAAACCGGCACAGAGCCAAAAAATAACTAATATTTGGGTCAACAATCCCATGTGCATTATTGTACAACCAAACACTGAAATCTATGTGGCAGAAGCAATGCGCATTACATATTTGTACAACAATTGGCTAAGACAAAGCTACATCACAGCTTGTTACTAAAAAAAACAAACCTCATCTAGCTCACCCTTTATGCAGTGGATACAGGGGCTCCCTGTGGCATCACTGGGACCTCTGGCTTAGCTCCCTTCTGCTCGGACACTGGGGTGGTGGGAAGGACCTCATCTTTAGGCTCGACAATGCTGACGTGGTCAGGCAGAGGTTTCTTGGGGCCAATCTTGCCGCTGGGATCCCAGGGAAGCATGATCTTAACCTTGATGCCAAGCACACCTAGAAATGGATAGAATTAGCAGTGACATTGTAATGAAGGCATAAAATGTTAAACTAGAAACTGCTAGAAACTCAGCTTAGTTATCTCAAAAAGTTAACTCAAGATGCCCTTCTCAGACAAATGCCTCTATGTCTTCAACTGAAAGGAACGTGCCGCTTTAAAGAACTAAGATCAGCTGCACAGAACGTGCAAGCTGACCCAGAATCTAGAGACGAACACCATCCCGTTCCGACTCGTCATCGTATCATCACTGAAGGACAGAGTTAATTAAAAATAAAATAGTGACTAGAAAAGCTTGCATGTCTGCAACCAGTCCTTGAAGATAAGGATAAAGGAGGTAAAATCTTATTTAGCCTTCTAGACCTTCAAAATAATGCCAATAAATGAAACTAACCCCACGAAGTCAGAAACCACTCCACAAATTCATCCATAAATAGTTCGAACAATACTCACCCTGTCTGAGCAGGACGTGGCGGACAGCAGTGTCCACATAGTAGTTGACTGGGTCTCCACTGTGGATCATCAGACCATCCACAAACTTCATAGACTTGGCTCTCTGACCCCTGAGCTTACCAGACACGACCACCTCGCAACCCTTAGCTCCACTCTCCATGATGAAGCGGAGGACACCATAACAAGCCCTGTAAATAAAGCAGAAAATTTCACTAATCAGTTAAAATCCCCCCTTAACACACATTCCTACTACTGGTTTCTATTCTTCTCAGACAAATGCCTCGATGTCTTCAACCGAAAGAGAACACGGCACTCAATGGAACGGAAATCAGCAGCACAGAACGTGCTGACCGACCCAGAATCCAGAGAGAGATGATCCCGTTCCGACTCGTCATCGTATCATCACTGAAGAACAAAAAGCGTGTAGCTGAAGATACAAAAACAGACTCTAGAGTGACCAAAAAATTTGATCTATTATCAAATAGCTCACAAAATATTCAGTTTAAAACAGATTCATTTGGTTACTTTTTTATAATCAAACAGTAGTCTGGTGTTGGCTTACCAAGTAACATTCTTCCAGAACTGCACTACCTTTAACTTAAATGTATCCAAGTGCACACTGGTAACTTTAAAAATTATGGTTGCCTTTTAATCACATTCATGTAGAGACCAAGTATGGTCATTAGTATAAAGTGTAGTTGTGTGTTCCGCTCACCTGCGGACAGCCAGGCCTCCAAGCAGCTTGTAACGCAGAGATTCAGCCTGAGCGATGGCACACAGTCCCCTGGTGGCCACCTTCTCAGCATAAAGCTGGATAAACAGAACAGCACGTTATTCTACGACCGGTCAGCAGGTTAGTCTAGGAGTTCACATTCTGATATGTTCGTCTTACCTCCACGCTGCCCTCTGGGAAACCAAACCTCTTCTGGACAACAGCGGTCAGTTCCCTAATGCGACGGCCTTTCTCTCCCAGGACATTCTGAGTCCTAAATAAACAAACACACTGATCAGACAAAACATAAAAAACAAAACCAGCGCTGGAGTTGTTACCAGGTTTTACATAAATCAACACTACACAAACCAAAAAAGGGGTCTGCTTCAACAAGCGCAAAGGTGACACTTTAAATGCAAACGTTAACGACCCCTTTAAGAAAGAGCTGTACGAACTTTTACTTTACATGGTTACACTACTTAAGCTACTTTGTTGATAGCAGATCCGAGATTCACGCTTTTGATGTATAAACAAGCACAACACAACGTTTACCGGGTGGCGAGAATGATGATCTCGGTCCTCGTTGGTGTAACACGGACTTCAACACCTGAGTAACCATCCTCAGCAAGCTCTCGGGTCAAGAACTCGTTCAGCTCGGCCTTAAAGATGCCGTCTGAAACAAACTGAGAATAAGAACAGACATTAGTAGCCGGTGCAATCAGCATGGAGCACAAGTGACAGTGTAGCCTAGTGGGTAGAGCGTTGTGTTAGGAACCAAAAGGTTGGAGGATCACAGCCACTGTTGGGTCCTGGAGCAAGACACTTAACCCTGTCTGCTCCAGGGGCGCCGTACATTGGCTGACCCTGCGCTCTGACCCCAAACTTCCAGACAAGTTGGGCCATGCGAAGAGAAACATTTCTTTTGTACTGTACATCTGTATATGTAAAACGACAAATAAAAAGTGAATTTGAAGCACAAAATCACAAATATATTAAAACAAATTTACAGATGGTGAAGTATTTGATGGATTAGTGATGGTAACTGAACAGCTCAGTGTATTCAGTACTCACTGGTTATAACCATCATACTACAAACAAACCAGTGTCGGACCCCTGACTTAAATCCTTAATGACTTAGATTGGTCACAACTGCAAGTCTGTGGATTGTTGTTATCAACAGCAAACCCAAAGAAACCCAAAATAAAAGAACAAGCAGACAAATTCTCCCCGATATAACAATGTAGGACCTTCTATCATATGTTTTTAAAGCTAATTTATCTTGTTTAAAGTGTAAATATGCTACTACATGGCATTAACACAGTGTATGGAATATATATATATATATATATATATATTTATATATATATATCTTACAGAGCCTCTCAAAGGGTTAAAAAATCTCATAATGAAACCTATTAAGAGTTTAAATCTACTTAAAACGTTTGAATGTAATCTGTATTCATGAACAATAGACTCACGACTCTAATGAAGCGAGAGGACTCACAAACAACGTATTTTACAGCATCATCTCATAATAAAAACAAGTTCTAGTTGAATGTATTGAACCGCAATGAAGCTGCTAAACTCGGCCATGTTTCTCTGAGACTCTCGGTGTGTCGCATCCAAGCCCATCCACTCACAATCACGCCTGGAAACACTCAAATAACCTCCCATACATACACTAAACAAAGCTACGAATCCTCCAGCAACATCATTTATCGGAATAAATCCCGCCGTACGTGTAAATTCAAACAAAATAGTCGCTAACCTTCCTCTTCTTAGAAATCTGCACCGCCATTTTGCCAAAGGCCGCAGACAGGAAAAGACCGTTTGATAAGGCGGAAGTTAATTTATACTAACTTTTGGCTTCCGGTTGACACCAGGCACTGTGGGAGTTGTAGTCTTTTGTTTAATTTCCGTTAAACATTCGTCTGTTCTGGTTTTACTGTTTATAATTCGAAAAACAGGACGCTACACACACACAATTTCAGTATTTCTAATTAACCCGACTGCATGTCTTTGGACTGTGGTAGGAAATATGCAAACTTCACGCACACATTACCTGATAATTGATCCCAGAACAAAAGTGCTAACTACCAACCACTGTGCCAGGCTCCATTAAGCATGCTATGCCCATTGATTTTTATTTGTTTTCCATCCCAAATGATTGGTCATGAGGTCAAAATGCATTTCTTATTTAAAAAAAGCTCTGTTGGAAAGTGAATAGTCAATATACATAGTACAAGTAAAACACTTAAGTGACTATTTTAATTGCTTTATTGGAATTGTTTATGTAACTAAGTTATTTTTTAATAACTTTAAGTTCACACAAATCACCAGCGTGAGACATACAAAGTGCACATTTTAAATATGTAAATAAGACAAAACTTCTTCAGACAACTTTACAGATTTACAGTACTTAAAATTATCAGTGCCAGACAATGACACGGTTAACCATAAACCAATACAGTTAAAGCTTAGAGTAAAAACAGTTTAAAATCAGTGCATAAGAATACATTTAGGCGTCAAATTAAATTAAACAATAAATACAATACATTAAGCCTTGCAAATGAGGCACAGATAAAATACATATAGGTTACCTGCTACCCAACCAAAAGAGAGGATTATTCATTACTACTGTAGTGCCAATCTCAAGCCCAGATAAATAGGATTTTTGTGTCAGATAGGGTATCCAGCGTAAAAAAAAAATATTGCAGAATGAATACAGATTACAATTAGCTGTGGTGGCCCCCAATGAGAGCAGCCAAAAGGATTTACAAGGATTTATAACAATTCTGAAGTTACATCAATCCAATTAAGATTAGGGTTTGATAAAGGTTCCAAAATTTCAGGATGATCGAATGGACACATTAGTTGTGCGCTCTGACATTTAATATTAGTGTTGTCGTAACCTAATTCTAAATCATTGATTGTATAAACACCGACAGAACCATCCTCAAAGCCCACATGCACAAACAATGTTTCAGACAGTTTTAAAGCTGTCGGATTGTTACATAAGTAGAGCTTCCCCACTGTTCTTCCATCTAATATTCGTATAGCTACCATGATCCACGTGTTATTCGTATCACACCGGGAATTCTCACAACGTGCTCGAGTGTGACAAATGTAGACTGCATATTCACTAGAAATGTCAACAAGCTGTTGACAAACTTCTCCTTCGACATTTAAAGCACACAGTTTACCATGATAAACATCTAATATGGTTATCTTCAAGCCATCTACAGAAACAATGCCATGATATCCATTCGAGGAAATCTTGAAGAATTGCATTGAAAACGATTCTGGACAGAGAAATTGCCTGCAAACCGTGTTGTCTGAAAGTCTCCACGAGTAAACCACTCCTGAAAGAGTTATCACTACTATATAGTCTGTGTAGTCTGGCAGTGCGTGAAAGGCAACAACTTTTGACCAAGTGGACGAGCAAAACCTTTTGCTGAGACAACCAGACCAGAGGCTGACGGCAATAAGATCTTTCCTATTAATTCCCAAAAGAAATGTACTTTCTGGTGAAATTGTGGCATTTATAACATGATAATGGATGTTGCAAACCACACGTCCATTGCACAGTTTCCAAACTTTGGATGGACCTGTTTCTGACAGTGATATCGCAAAGTTACCATTTGGAGTCGTCAGGACTGACGATGCATTGCTGCCATGAATTCTGTGAAGGTTTTCATTTGTGTTACTGTTCCAGACATAAATATCACCAGCAGCAATAGTGACCAAGTAAGTATTATCTCCTGAAAGAACCAAGGCATCAACAGATCCATGATGAACAAAGTGGTTCTCGGCTCTTCCTTCTAACACTCTCCACTTCCATACAACATCAGAGCCATCAGTGGTGTACAAATGGACCCCGTGTGATTCTACAATCATGTTTACAATTCTTGCACCAGATTTGGGACTCGACGCTGCTACTGAAATAAGTTCTATGTCCCAGTTAACAATTCCTGTGCTTGTCACGGCTGTGAGGTAAGTGTCCCCCTTAATAAGCTTGAACGCCTGGGTGTTGCCATTGTCCAGCTTTAGTGCACACTCACCCGAGACTAGATTCCAAACCAAAAGAAATGAGAAATCTTTTAGTAAAGCAATGATAAAGTGTGCATCATGATCCAGAACTGCCTGAACAAATGGTCTGCCACTGGGTGCGTTAAAATGATCTTGCACCTCTAGTAAGTGTCCACAAATCAACTGGATCTGTTCTGGTTTGCAAATAAGGAGATTGCAGTCCACGCAATCTATATTTAAAACACCATTTGGGGTGGTGCTTAGCATCTCTTTAAGGAGTACTGGTTCAGTAATGTTGCTAATGTCCCATACAAACACACTTCCTGTGCAATCGATGCAGGTCATCAAGTCCTGGTTTTCGTAAATTGTGACATCAAACAATGCTACCTCTGTTGAACATGTAAAAGAAACCAAACAGCTGCCATTCAAAAAGTTAAGCACACTTACGGTACCATCACTATGTCCACAACAAATTTTGTCATCAGCACTACAAGCGAGGCATGTGATGCTGCAGCAGCACTGCACTTCAGCCACTTGTATTCCCTCGGCAAAAACCTGAACATAACTGCTTTCCTTTGAGAATATAAACGTCTTGCCCCTAGCTGCCAGCACACCATCAATACTTCTTATATCTTTTGGTTCTCTGTGAAGGATATGAACCTTCTGAAGGTCTGAGCGAGCATTAACATTCCATAACAGAAGGGATCCGGTCTGTGTGAGAAGAATAAACACATCTTCAGTACATCTGACATCTGTAAATACCAGGTCAGAGTACTGAGAAAGCTTCAACCCATCCGAATCACTTCCGAATATCTGATCCGAGGTCTGATCTGATCTGATCTGATCAGATCCGAATATCTGAGAAAGCTTCCACCCATCCGAATCACTTCCATTCCAGACCCAAGCAGAACCATTGGCCTGGATTACAACTGCAAAAGCGGACTGTGATACAGCTACGTTCAAAATCGGATATGCCTCAATGTCTGGTGGGGCCCAATATGTAGCGGGAACAATCGGTGTGGGACCTACAACCATATCAACCCCTAAGCTTGCAATCATGCCATCATGTCCTGTTTGGCTGACACAATTCTTAAGTGCAGGAAGAACTTGAAAAAAGGAGAATAATTTGGCCTTCAAAAACAACCTCAAGTCAGCAGGACAGTCCATAAGTCTGCAGGCTGAACTTTTCAGTATAGAAAGAAGGAGTCTAAGTTCCCTGGAAGACGATCTCGGAGATGTTGTCTCAAGTAAGGATATCAAGGCCTTTCCTAATGATGCACAAAACATACCCTGGAGGAACTCCAGGGACATCAACAGATCAACAAGTTTCTTTATCATGTTGCCTTTTATTAGATGAAAAGGCAACTCTTGCAGTTTTCTTAAATTTGGAAGTGTTACATCAGCACTTATGAAAGACTGAAATATCCAGGGTTGACCAGGAACCTGCCGGTCACTGTAAATCTCTATTTGGCTTGCATTTTGGTCATCTTTAGGGTTCTTGTTTATGCTCAAACTTTTAATAATCAAAGGTTTAGCTGTTCCAGAAGCCCATCTTCCACTGAAATAGTGAGCCATCAGAGAGTGAATTATAAGTTGCTTGTCCAAGCACAGATATCTCTTATAGATGACAGATGAAAAGTGTCTGCTGATCCAGAACAATGTTTGTACCCCAGAAGTTTTTCGTGGCTCTAGAAACCCTTTAAGGTCTAAAAGTAACATCTCCACAGCAACCTCGGGTACCCTTAACCTATATGGTACACTGTCTGTACTTGTCAGGAAAGAAGATAGAACTTCATTATCACAAGACAGAAGATCAGTGAGCTCAGACTCTGTCAAGCCAAACCTGGACAATGTGAGATATTCAAGGGTTCTTGCAACTAGGACCGTTCCATGCTTGGCTTGAAGGTTATCCACAAACAAATTGATGTTAGTATGGATGCCCGGGACCAACGTGTCTGATGTGATCTCTGACATTGAATCCCAACAACACACCTGTTTATAAAGAAGATCCACAAACAATAGGAGAGAGCATTTCTTAAAAGCATCATTCACGTACATCTGCTGACCCGATGTTATTGTCCTGTTAGATGCTAATAGGAGACTTCTCAGCATCTGGCTGCACTTCTTACTATTTATAGGTTGTAACTCAAAAAACAAACCTGATTCTGGGTAATGTGTCCTTACAGCGGACAGAAAATCAGACATAGTGGATGAGGTGGATATTAAAATCTTAACATTACTGGGTAAAGTAGGCGGAAGCCACGTTAAGTCCACTGGTCTCTTGAATTCATCCATCTGGTCAAGTCCATCTAAAATGAGTATTAGATGATTCTGGCAAAGGGAAATTGTACTTAAAAGTTTTGTAAATGTTTCTTGGATATTGTAAATGTCTTTAAGGCAGGGTTTGTACTGCTGATTAAGATGTAATGCCATTTGGTGACAAATGCTGACGAGAAGTTGCTTCAGGGTGCAATTACCATCAGCAAAGTTCATAATAACCATTGCTTCCTGGTCCTGGAGCCATACTTTAATCTGAAACAAAAAGTTTCTCTTTTTAGTTATGTTTTTTTTATCACAGAACTTTATAGTGCATCATGGGTACAATGTTATTTAAAGCAAATTTAAAGTTTATTTGTCACATACAGTCATACATGATACAACCGACAGTGAAATGCTTTTATGACCACTCAGACATGACAATATATATATATTATATAAATATAAATAGAGTAAATTTGTCAAATTCACATAAAAATACAATTAGAATAACTCCAGTATTTCCAACCATATACATAAACTACTTGGTTTCAAATTGGATCCATAAAGGGCTGTTGTGGTTGCTGTTTTTTTCCCCAACCAAGCCAGGAGGTCACCTGACCAGCTGTCTAACTGTGTTTTCTGATCTACTTGAGGTAAAATACAACAGCAACAGCGGATCACAGAATGGGTTTAAGATCCTTGATATAAATACAGTACATTTTTGGCTCTGTCATATGACAAAGGGTGCAATAGTAATCATCTACATGCAATGAAATATCATACCTGATGTGCACAGTGGGCCAGAAGGACACTTTTGCCGGTACACGGCCCACCTAAAAGAACAAAAGGATATTTTGTATCCTGCTCCAGGTAAGCTTTGATAAGTGTGACTTCTAAACGCTCGATTCTGTAGAGACTTGAAAGGTTTTGGCATCGATTCTCCTGCAATAAAACTGTATGATGTGTTTGGGTACTTTTCTTTACAACAGTTTTGTCTATAAGATGCAGAAGATCAATCTTAAACTGACGACTGAGCTCCTCGGTATAGATCTGCTCATCAGCAAACTTCTGATCTGCACTGGACGTAGTGTAGATCAGAGCTCTGTGGGTTTTGACCAGGTTTGGTAGGAAATTATTGCAGACTTTTGCTAGTCTTCCTGCGTGAGACTGAAGCAGTGAATGTGGTCCATTTCTATTCTTTCTTCTCAGGTTGTTCGTCTTGGAAGTTTTATAGACATAACAAAGACACCTATTAATATCGGAAGCCGATCGGCCATCCATTGCAAACCGAAGGTCATTTTCAAGTTCTAAAAGGAAAATAAACAAACATGATCAGTTTAGCATTTCAAATCAGACATGCAATTCATATTTTGTAAAGGGACAAACAGGAAAGCTACAGCATACACAGTACATACCCGAGATGAAATATTTTTGTGACTGTTGTGAATCGATTAAGCCCTCCAGAACACATTGACCCACAACATCATGTAGGATTCGCCTCCCTTGCAACAGTGCGCTCTCCCAACTGTTCTCCTCAATTCCCTAGAAAAGTCAATTATGCACAAAACTTAAGATTTGCATTATTAAAGCTAAAATATAATTTTAGTGTTATTCTCCAGGACTTCTGTTTCTCATTACTCTGATCTGGCATTTTGTTTTTTTCTTGTATTCTTCTTGGCTGACCAGACAGAACATGGGTGGTACGTTGTTGTCATCCCTCTTGTAGCATCTCTCCAGGATCTCAGATCTGAATCCCATCTGCTGGCAAACCTTTAGCACCGTGAAGAACTCAGGAATAGCAATCTGTTCTGGTAAGCGTGATTCTCCATAATGCTCCCCAACTAGACCCTGGTAGATCACACACATGCAGACAAACTGGTTACACACTGAGAATGTCTGTGCACTCTAAACTAATGTAAGAAAAGTTCTTCTGTAAGTCACCCTGAATACAAATGTGTGCTAAATGCCAAAAAGTGTCAATGTAATGTAAACAATAATTTACATGAATATACACGTGTTTAGGTGGAACAGTATTTATTTATATATCTGTAAATTAATACCACTAATTCTTGTCTGAATTGTGTGTTGTCTTGTTTGAAAGTTATGTTGTTGTAGTTGTAGTTCAGAGGTTAAAAGACCGAGTTTTTACTTGCTTTCAGTTCTGTAGTATAAGTTGCTTTAATTTTCTAGTATGGCTTGCAATGCAATGTAATGTGAATATGTTCTATATAAATATATAGTCGAATGACTACAAACACTTGAATATTGAATCTTCAATACTGGATCTAGTAAAAATCTGCCTTTTGGTTACAACAAACAGTTACCAAAAAGAAAGGACCCAGTGAATTCTGCCTGCACTCCTCGATCAACTGCAGTCGAACCCTCTGTGTCGGCCAGTTATCAGAATTTGTCTCTTCATACGGGTCGATAATCTACACAGAAAAGAAATTAAATAATTTGTTTAAATAAAATAGACTGTTTGCTTGATACTTTTGTCCCTGCAATTTAGAGTTTACGCTTCTGATTAAACAAGAATTAAGAAATTTGAAAGTAATAGTTAAAAATCCTCACTCGAAAATCGACTCCATGCTCGCGTCTACAGTGATCCCTTAATTTGGGAACAACACAATCTCTAAGCACCTTCCTTTCTAATACGGACTCTGAGACAAACACACACACATAGGCCTGGTCATTTCAATGCTGTGCCCGTACAGAAAACCGGGCTCTCTTTAAATATCGGTTTAAGCTCATCACATTTTAGTTATAGAACTTATTTCACTTATTTCACATCCATTTAAAGTTACAAACATCAGAATATATGGGTCAAACAAAAGAAAAGTTTCATACCATCTGGGTTGGAGCACAAGTAAATCTTCACACCAGCCATTTCTCTTTCCGAAAGAGTTGTCCAGTCGTGCAGTCGTTGAGACTCAGAAGTCATTGGAATGTACCATGCAGATTTTCATGTTGGAAAATCAGACTGATTGAGGTTGATGTGAAAGCCGCTGTATCAGTAACACCTCCCTCCACCCATGAACTTCCTACAGGATTTGCTTTCCTGAAATTCCTCTCACGTCTGCTCTAATAAACTAGCAAACAACTTCCAGCTAACCTATAGGACCAAAAGTATTTCAGCACCTACACTCAATCTTGTTAGATATTAAAAAAGACACATTACACCTCTTTTTAAACAAGTTAAAATAGGTTTGTGGGCTCTACAAAACATCTTTCACATTTACATACAGAGTTATTTGCAGTTTCATTCTGCCTAGTGTGATGGTCTGTTTTGAACTACATCACAAATGTTAATAAGCTATTGACGGAATAGTTATTAAAATAAGATAGTTAATAGTACAGTATGTAGTTATGTAGTACTATAGTTATATAGTTAGTGTATAATTATAAAGTTACTATAGTTACTATATAGTTATATACTATTCAGCTATTAACGATGTAGTTATATGTAGTTAATATAGTGTCTAATAAACTGTGAAAAAGTCAGAAAGCATTTGTCTTTGAGATGCATTATGGTCAGAAACCATCACGCTATAAAATGAGTCAATTGGTTGTGTTCTGCTATTTAAAATGGATATAAACACAGCTAGAACTACAAGTACAAGTACCAAGTACTTACAGATAATCTGCTGAAGTTCCATGAACAGTAGATACAGATTACTGTTAATAACAACAAAATAATGAATCAGTGGATGATACACTAATATTACATGTTATTATCAATTATTTAAATATATATTTAATATTAAATGATGTAGCTAAAAATCACACACCCACAGTGTTCAGAAAAGTAAATCCTCCTTCACAACTAGTGGTGATCCTGAAGGATTGTGAATCACTGAATAAAAACTATTACGTAAATAGAAATAAATTAACTATTTATTTTTTAATTATTGTTTTTTTTTTCTTTTGGACAGGTGTCTGTCTGGATTTAATATGAGGGGAGAATAATACTGTATGTACTGGGTGACAAAAACGAATAAAAATAGACAAAATATTTTTTTTTATTTTATTGACCACTACAAGCTTTTCAGAGACAGAAATCCAAATCAATGTTGGAAATGTCCTGTAGATGGCGCCCGCGTACAGTTTATTCAGTACAGTATGAGCATTTCTCGATCGTCCTGTCGGGTTCTTTTTTCAGAACAGATCCAAAGTTTTAATTTAATCTTTTATAAGTTTAAAAAACGTCAGAAGTCCCTCTGCACAGTTTCTAAACTCTGATTGTGTTTATAAAACATTTTATGAGGTAAAACTCGCTGTTGACGGCTCCACTGATCCATGATTATTAAATAAGGAGATTGTTTACAGCTCAGGGTCGCTGTTCCGCAGTGATATAAACTCTACATGACTGTTACACACATTTCAAAAGTTCTTCTGTCACCCAGTAAAATGTGAAGATTCACCCAGTGGTTCATACCTGCGGTCAGCTCATTTACATAAAAGAACTACTGTACAGTCACGTGATCGTGAACACGACACGGAGGTGCCTTCTTAGCAACAAGGGTCTTAGTAACCAGGGTCTCGCTTAACTTGCTCATTAAGAAAATTGACGCCGATGAGAAAGCAGCACCTCGATCGAGCAAAAGAAATAAATTTCAACCAGTCCAACAACATGCAGGAGGTTTGATCCGTTTTATATTCAGAACCTTTTACTCTTAATCTGGGACTTTATTTCATCCAGATTTAATGTTAAAATTAAACTGAATTTGACTTGTTTAGTGAGTTTTCACATTGCTGTAGGGTCTTGAAAAGCTAGAAAACAGCTCCTGTTGTGCTTCTGATGTCAAATAAAGTCTAATAATCACTCATATTTGATGTGTGGACGTGTCTAGAGCTGGGAGTCAGAATATCTAGAGGATATTCTGAATTTTGAGCATTTGGGCGATCAGTCCCAGTTGGACAAGCTGATGGAGTGGTTGGAAACGCCCTCTGAGAACTGTGAGCGTTTGAGCGGTGGATCAGAAATTGATGAACTGATGGAGTGGTTGGAAACGCCCTCTGAGAACAGTGAGCATTTGAGCGGTGGATCCGACTTTGATGAGCTGATGGTGCTGTTGGAAGAGTTCTTTGATGATGTTCAGAACCCTGAACATCTGGGTGACCAGACCCAGTATGATGACCTGGTGCAGTGGTTGGACAAGTGAGCATGGAAACGGACACGAACTGAACCATGAAGTGTTAAACCTGGACTTTTGGCTAAATCCGGTTCTTTATATTTTAATCTGTTACAGTCAGTTTATGCAGTTGACCGACATTCTTTGCCAGGCCGAATTCATGCCAAGCCTCCCTGACTGCTCAAACGCCCCCTCCTGCATCGTCTCAAACGTGATTCCCTCCACCCACGTTCCACTGACAGGTAATGAGTGGAGTGGAATCGAGCGGCTTCAGGAGCCGAACAAACGCCAGGGGAGAAAACGCAAGGCCAGTGAGGAGCCGTGCCTGGCTGATCAGACTTATGGCCTCCCTGCCAGCTCCAGCATGCCATACCAGGTTCTTGCTGTCGATGCTCCACCGGCCAAATGGAGCAGGATAGACGTGAGTGGTGAGCCTGATGAAGTGATGCCACCAGGTCAGGGGAGAAAACGTAAGGCAGAGAGTGAGCATGGGCAGAATAAAAGGCATTGCCCCGAACCACAGCAATGCCAGTGGCCGAAGGATTCTGGATATTGTCCTCAACTTCCAGGCCCCAGCAGCTCTGGTCCTGCTCCACCACCCCTCCTGATACCAGAATTCGTGTTGTAAGTTCTGCCCCCCTTTGTGGTCAGAACAGGCCTCTATTCCTTACAGAGATGTGTGTAAACTTTTGCTCTGTCTGTCCTCTACAGTCTGTACACCAAAGTGACATCATTGGAACAGAAGACACAGTACAACCAGGACCTGAAAGATGCTGAGCGTCAGATGACAAAGATTTATAGAAGAAACGGCAGGAACATGCAGTTCTTCAGTCAGGAAGAAGCTCAGCTCCGGGTCCTGGTTCCAGGGTCCAAAAA
>JAOTRQ010000021.1:193994-207203 GCA_028565875.1 Hoplisoma paleatum
GTGTGTGAGAGAGAGAGAGAGAGAGAGAGAGAGAGAGAGAGAGAGAGAGAGAGAGAGAGAGAGAAAGAGAGAACATGAGCTGTAGATCTTGGCCGCCCACTACAGGACGAGTTCAGTACAATAAAGAGCTGCTGCTGAATAGAGATCAGTGTGGAGACAGAGAACCTTTCATAAGTTTAGGCTGCTGCAGCGAGATCGAACCCAGACCAAGAGAGAGAAAGAGAGTGAGAGAGAGAGAAAGAACGAGAGAACTAGAGAAAGAGAGAGGGTATTTGTGTCTGTGTGTATGTGCAAGAGAGAGAGAGAATGCATAAGGGAGAGAGATTGGACCAGAGATGCTGCGGGAGACAAAGACTAACAGGGGTTGAGAGAGCACAAGGCAGAGTGTGTAAGATAAAGAGAGAGAGAGATGCGTGTGTAGACGTAAGAATGCACGAGTGTGTGTACATGAGAGAATGATTGAGAGAGCATGTGTGATGAAGTAAAAGAGAGAAAGCCAAAAGAGAGAAAAAACACGCAACAGCGCGAGAGCGAGTGAGAGAGAGAGAGAGAAAGAGAGAGTGAGAGAGGTTGAGCATTCCCTCCTCCTACCTTTATTTGCTCGTCCTCCCTCCCGCCTGCTTTCCTTCAAGCTCATTTCACAGTGAGATCTTTCAGCGAGCCGACGTAGCGCATCCTCTCCGCACCCGCTGGAACACCGTAGCAACGATGCTCCGGCACTCCGTGACGACCAGCGTCTCGGCTTCCTCCGCATCGCACCTGCAACCATAAAGCAGAATCGCCGAGGGAATCGAGGGAAACCACAGAAGCTTTTATTGCTTCTATTCCCATCACGTCTTCACTTTGCCGTCGTTCTCCTGGGACGAGCGAGGATCAGCACCATGTTAAAGACTCCGGGGTCTAAACATCTTTGAACTCCTTTGCGGCTAGTTCTCGTGCAGATGCTTCTAATCTGCGTGAGACGAAACGAGAGGTGAAAGCTCGTCGAACTCGACGGATGTGGGAGGACACGACCGTTTCAGACGCGTCTCAGGTCTCGAATCTCTGGGGGGGGGGTTGATCGGAACCTGCGCCGTGGTCATTGATTCGTGCCTGGTTTCATCTCATACGGACTGAAAGACGAATCGGGAAGACATCTCGTTTCCATCCTCGCCGCTGGACCAGACGCAGAACATGGAGATATCCGACAGTTTGTGGACTCGATGAAGATTTGTTTTCATTTTTGTTGCTGTGCATGTCTTCATCCAGTCCCAAGCCGCCGGAGCGCCAGTCTCCGCCTCCGTCAGGGCGCAGGAGATGTAAACTTGGAGCCTGTTGAGAAAATCCCAAGTAGGTACCTGCTGCTCTGAAAATAAACTCACATTTTTCTTGCAAATTCTGTAAAAAGCCCGGCGCATTGGGTTCGGGCTTTGGCATAGGATGTGCCCGGTACAATGTGTCCTATTCATCAAAGGCTTTCCAATGAAGTCTTTCATCCGTTTCTTTCATGCAAAGTCAGGACTGATGGGGACTGAAATGGGACCTTGATACTCGCTAGCGTTTGAGACTTGTCAGCTTCCCGCTCCCCGGGCTCTCAGTCTCCGCCGGTAGATGCGTCGGAAAAGCTAATTATGTGTGCTCAGTGTGTGGAAAAATCGAATTAAAGATTGTAAATCTTTGAGAGATCACGGTGGTTTGTTTCGCCTCCATCTCAAAGCAAGCGTTAAAAAAGCCTTTCTGTCTGAGACGAGGTTACAAAACAAGATTTTTATAAATTGAAGCCCCGCCAGGAGCATTAAGTTGACAAATGTCTGGTTCATCCTACTAGCCTTGAATCTGTATGGATTTTTGTTTGGGTTTGTGTGTGTGTGTGTGTGTGTGTGTGTGTATGTGTAGGTGGATGGAGGGGTGGAGGGATGGATAAGAACTAGATAAATTAGGGGAGACGAGATGAGAGCTGCTGTCTGATCTGATTGATGCAAAAAGCAACATGATTAATTGGACTGCAGGCTGACGGCGCCGTGGAAAAAAAATGCAACGTCACTGACAAACCTAACGATGCAGGCGACCTTCCAGAAAATCAAACCATATGGGCAAAATGAAGGGTGTGTGCTTTATTTGGGTAAACCAGAACACCGAACATATGCTGCCTTGAATTATTTATGGTCTGGATTGCGCTTCGGTGGTTCCGTGATTGCTGTTGGGGGTTCTGAGATTGTCGATAAAGCCTTCAGCCGACTGTCCGAATACTTTCAGCACTAATCCGTCTCTTTTTTTTTCTTCATTACAGTGCTGTGAAGTGGCTGTGTGCCGTAACTTCATCGGGTCCTGGAGGAAGGATGCTGTGGGTTACCCTGCTAAGCACAATAGCTTTAGGGTGGACTACGCCGATCCCACTGCTGGATGAGTCTGAGGAAATCGACGAGCCCTGCTTCGACCCTTGTGACTGCGAAGTCAAAGAGGGCATCTTCCACGTGCACTGCGACAACAAAGGATTTACAAATGTCAGTCAGGTTTTCCAGTCGTGGAGCAGACCCTTCAAGCTCAACCTGCAGAGGAACTCCATGCGCAAGCTGTATTTTAATAGCTTCTTGCACCTCAACAATGCTGTGTCGCTCAACCTGGGAAACAACGCGCTGCAGGACGTTCACGCCGGCGCGTTCAACGGTTTGACCACTTTGAAAAAGCTGTTTCTGCACGAGAACAAGCTGGAGGTGTTCCGCAACGACACCTTCCTTGGATTAGAGAGCCTCGAGTACCTTCAGGCAGACTACAATGTCATCAAGAAGATCGAGAGCGGTGCTTTCCGCAACCTGCACAAACTTAGAGTGCTTATTTTAAACGACAATTTAATACCCGTGCTACCCAATTTCTTATTCAGGTCGGTGTCCTTAACGCACCTTGATTTGCGAGGCAATCGGTTAAAGACTCTACCGTACAAGGGGACGTTGGAGTATGTGGGCCGTAGTCTCATGGAGATCCAGCTTGAGGAGAACCCGTGGAACTGTGTCTGTGAGATCGTACAGCTCAAGACGTGGCTGGAGAGGATTCCGTACACCGCCCTGGTGGGCGACATCACATGCGAGTATCCCTTCCACCTGCACGGCAAGGATCTCCGTGATATCAAACGGAACGAACTCTGCCCCTTGCTGTCTGAGGTTGAAATCGAGGCTAAACTGGGCATCCCGAGGATCCCTTTTAATAGCGAGAACACGTGGCCCACCAAGCCGTCGTCCATGCTGTCATCATTCCACAACACTGCCTCATCGGTGGAATATCGAGAGAAGCATGTCAAACCTACAAAACGACCCAGACCTACAAAAACCCCACCCACACCACGGAGCGTCTATCCCGGTGCTAACCAACCTCCCGTTCCTGGCTACCAAACGAGGCCGCCTATTCCCATCATCTGCCCAACCGGGTGTTTGTGCAATTTACACATCAATGATCTCGGACTTACCGTCAACTGCAAAGAAAAGGGATTCCACAACATCTCTGAACTTTTGCCACGTCCATTAAATGCCAAAAAACTGTATCTTAGTGGAAATCTTATTCAAAAAATCTACCGATCAGATTTCTGGAACTTTTCCAGCCTGGATTTACTTCATTTGGGAAATAATCGGATATCATATGTTCAAGAAGGTGCCTTCGTCAACCTTCCTAACTTAAAAAGTTTGTATTTAAATGGTAACGATATTGAAAGGCTAACTCCGGGCATGTTTCGTGGTCTGCAGATGCTCAGTTACCTATATTTAGAGTATAATGTCATTCGAGAGATCCAGCCAGCTGCTTTTAGCCTGATTCCCAACCTGCAGCTGGTTTTTCTAAATGATAACCTGCTTCGTACCCTTCCCACTGATGCTTTTGCGGGCACCTCACTGTCTCGGGTGAACCTCCGGAACAACTACTTTCTGTATCTGCCTGTGAACGGAATCTTGGATCACCTGGACTCCATTGTACAGATCGACCTGCATCAGAACCCGTGGGAATGCTCCTGTGACATAGTCCCACTCAAGCAGTGGATCGAGAAGCTGAGCTCGGTCATCATGGTCGGGGAGGTCATCTGCAAGACGCCAGAGTTTGCTTTCGGCAAGGATTTACGCAACGTGGACTTAGAGGTCATCTGTCCCGAGATGAAGTTCGCAGCATCTCCCGGGCTGGACAGTGACATCACGGCAACCAGCGACTCCGGATTAGGATATGCACCTTCCTCGGGAGCCGTTCCGCTTTCAGTACTGATCCTAAGTCTTTTGATCCTGTTCATATCGTCTGTGTTCGTGGCTGCTGGATTATTCGCATTCGTACTGAGAAGGCGGAAGGGGCTGCCCTTTAAAAAGCGTCAGGAAGGTGTGGATCTGGCCGGGATCCAGATGCAGTGCAGGATATTTGAGGAACAACAAGCTTCCACCCCGGAGAAACCTGCCACCGGACATGTCTACGAGTACATCCCACATCCGGTCACTCAGATGTGTAACAATCCCATTTATAAACCTCGAGAGGGTGAGATTGAAGGAGAACGTTTTGCCGAGACCAAGGAGAACAGCAGTAACTACCGAACTCTGATGGAGAAGGAGAAAGAATGGACCATGGCCGTGTCCAATTCTCAACTCAACACCATCGTGACGGCGAATCAGACAGACAGCATGGCCGGATTCCACGAGAACGGCGTTCTTTGCCCGACCATCATCGACAGCCAGAGGCCGACTCCGACCGTAGGCTTCGTAGACTGTCTGTATGGGACCGTTCCAAAATTGAAGGACATGCATGTCGCGCATGCACACCCTCCAGGAATGCAATACCCAGATCTGCAGCAAGATGCCAGGTTGAAAGAAACCCTGCTTTTCACCGGAGGTAAAGGATTTTCCGAGCAGTCCCAGAATGAATACCTTGAGTTAAGGGCCAAACTCCAGACCAAGCCGGATTACCTCGAAGTCTTTGAGAAATCATATCGGTTCTGATGAAGGAGAGTAAGCTCACTTCCATACTTAGCGTCAAAAAAGCATGATAAGTATTAAAAATAAATATATAAATATATATCTATACATATATCACACGTTTCCTTCAAAAAGCTTTGGAGGAAAGGCCATACTCAGATATTCAATGAAGTGCCTTTTTTTTCAGAGTAGCCAGCAATGACCCTTATTTTTATACGGAACGTTAATTTCTTTCTGTGCTTTGGATGGTCTGAAAATCTAAAGATCATCACACGTATCCTCGGATATTCTCCAAACAGCTCGTAGTTGGTGTTTGCCGCATGCATCCAATGGCGGGGTTGGGTACTGTCAAAAATACCAGATCTATCCACTTAGAGATACTGTGCGACATATTTCTGTTCGGTGGTTTATTTATTTTCTATACAGTATTTCCAAAAACGGACGTCCGTTCGGAAAGACGCACCCAAAGGAGGAAAAAAAAGTATTTGTGAATATATGAAGCTCATAACAAGATATTTTATGAAATTTAATGCACTTTCTTAAGACGAAATCAGTTCCTGGATATTACCACTAACGGCTTTGTAGGAAGCACTTTTAATGTTTTTTCTCTCACAACGAAGATTTGAAAAGGAAAAAAATTAGTGTGCATATATTTATTCTGTCATTTCAGTGAGAATTTAATTGTAAAGGTAATGTTCAATCTATGTATAGTGATTATGCGTCTGGTATAGCCTTCTTAATAAAACCAAGGGTTGTGTCGACCCTCTTAAATTAAATAAAAAGGGTCCCAATTAATAAGCCTTTGTCAGGTATGCAAGTTGTGTCGAGCTCCTACAATTTGCTGATGTTTTTCTTTCTGATGTTTTTTTTTTTCTTCGTTTGGCTCTTACATAATCTTCAAGGCAAATCGGTAAAAAATAAATCCTGTAAACCTGCCGAGAGCTACCGCTGTGCATTAAATAAACCTCCATCTGCTGCTATAGAAGCTAAAGAAACGAACTGACATGGTTTCGGTCTGGCAAAACTGACAACAGCTGCACCTTATACATTTGTTTCACCGATATAGATCTACTGTATGCGCTCGTGTTGAAGTAGAGATCCGATGTGGATCTCAGCACTCGGCAGAAATGCATTCACAAGGTAAACGGAGTCGAGAACAGGCCGTCGAGCCTGTGAATATCCACAGCACGTCAGAGTCACTACAAATACTGTCCACAGGAGGGCAACAGTGAGATGGTCTCGAATCCTACTCAGACAAATAGCTGCTAAAAATGCACGATCGTTTTAGTAAGGAAAAGAATGAAAAAAAAAATAAAAAATAAAAAAAATATATATATATATATATATAAATGATACTTAATTTATTTTTAATCACACTTCTCAGTTCCAGTTGGATGATTTGAAGAACTGGGAGATGATTTCTTGAAGGATTAAAACGTGCACAAGTTCTAAACACAAAACCCTTGCGGGGGTTACAGATTCTGCGCTCTGGATGAAGCAGGGATTCACCGTGGAGCAAAAAAACCTCGATGAATTGGTTTTGTATCTTTAATAACACTTAAGCTGACTAAAATATAAATATAAAATCAAAAACAAAAGAATATGACTATTCCTTTATTCATTTATAACAAATATTCGAACCAATATATTATCATTATTGTGATTGTTGTTATGATTTTTTTGTCTTAATCTTTCCTTTATATTTTATTTTCTCTTTAATGCTTTAATGAACACATTTGGTGTTCCAAATCGGGGAAGTTTCCAGAAGATCGTCTCCATCGTGTTCTGTATTAAATAAATAAGTTCAGAACCCGACGTGTTCGGTTCTGTGTCCATTCCTCTCCGGAACATCGCTGGATCTGCTTCATTACCAGATTGTGCAAGTGTGAAAATAAAAAATAAAACTGCACGCGAGCTAATAAGCTACTGAGCACCAGTTAGACGTCGAGTGATCCACATCGGTGCTACGACGGCGGATCGAGTAGCTTCAACGGTCGCATCACTCAACGGGTTCATCAGCGAAACTAGCAAATACGATACAAGAACATTTCCAAAACAAAATATTTCAGTACGAGTGTTTAACACTTCTTACTTTCTCGCACGATCGGCTTGCACAGTTACGGAAATTTGTTTAAGAAACCAAACAAGAACGTTCTGAACTTATTCACTACAGAACACGATGGAGACGATATTGTAAAAAGGACATTTTTTTTTTCCTTTTGAAAAGTCTGGTTTAATCCGGAACACCAAATAAGGCCATAAACGACATGCGACTATAAACGACTATAAAATGATGACACGGCTTCAGTGGTTTATTATAATTATAATTTACACACGACTGCAAGTTGAATTCTGCTAAAAATTATTATTTAAAATATTTTTTTTCTTTTGAAATACGAAATCTGAGCCAGTTTTTGTTTTTGATCCAGCAGTAAGGACGAGGATTCAGCGCTGGATTTTTAATTTTTAGAGGACATTTTCCGGGCATTTTTGCTTGTACGTGCATTTATTGGTCATTTTATGGAGTCTTCACGATCTCTGTAGAATTCAGAATAAATCCACAAAAAAATTCTACTCACAAGGCTGTTAAGATCGTTTAAATGTGGTGATTAAGTGGTTAATGAAGTGGGTCAGTAATGATCATTGGATCGTCACCGCTGGCGTGAGGAAAAGCTGTAAACCTTTCAGTCTGGTCGGAACTACCGCTGACACGCTTGTTATAACACGTGACACATCTGTCTTAGTCTTTGGTGTAATAAATGTACTCGAGCACCGTTTTTTCTAACAGAATGGACGTGTAACGGACTCGTCATGTCCACAGTTCCCAGCAGGGGACCGGACGCGGGTCCCAAGTTAGTTGGAGTTGGATACAGCGTGACTAAAACTTTTATAATCACAACACTGACCTGGATCAGGGCGAAGTCTCTTATTTTCTCAGACGCCATCGACGCCATGGCTGAGCCGTCTCCGTACACGTCTGTCCTGTTGGCTCAGCATTTGCTTTGCCTGTAGTTGCTGGTGGATTGAGTAGCTGGTTGAATTAATTGTCATTTCTTATGTTGTTATAGATAGAATTGTTTAGTTGTTTGTTTGTTTTTTGGTCTGTATAAATGCGCTCGTGTATTGAAACGTGACTTGTTCAGTGCAGTAGCGAGTTGGGACAAGAAACAAAACTAAACAAGCTTCTGAGCTTCACGAATAAAAACAACAGTGACTTTCTAGCACGTCTGAAAGCAAATGGGATTTCAACAGAGTGGCGGATGTGTTTAGCTGTAGCAATCGCCACTCGTGTGAAGGTTTCTTACAGACTTACTAGAATATATAAACAGGAACGAACTTGTTTGATAGACAAAGTTTGGCCCTTGTCATGTGCAGCCAAATCCTCACTTCAGACCATTTTTCCTGATGTGTGTTTGTGATGAGTTATACACAGCGGTCGGTTACGCGACTCGGGACCGAGGTGGCGGTGCATCACCCCCCGCCCCCCATGTTATTTATGATATTATTTATATAAAATGAATTCAAATTCAAATTGTATTAGTCGTTACACATATACAGATGTTCAGTACAACGAAATGCTTCTCATCGCATATCCCAACTTGTCTGGAAGTTGGGGTCAGCTGATGTACAGCGCCCCCTGGAGCAGACAGGGTTAAGGGTCTCGCTCAAGGACCCTGCAGTGTCTGTGTAGCAGAGCCTGGATTTGAACCCCCAACCTTTGGGTTCACAGCCCAAGTATACAGCATGTACATGCGTTCCGACTTACACAGGAAAAACGTTTTCCGACGCCACGTAGGAACGGATCTGCGCCGCAAGTCGAGGACTGTATAAAGTTTGTACTGGTGTGCTAGTGGAATCTTTCAGTGCAGTACACGGCAGAAACATATCCAATCTCGTGCATGTAGAAGTAAATGAATGTCATGTGACCAGCCACCGATCTCTCTCCACATCCTCTTATTTTCTCCAGCATTGACGCCCATCCACACGTACTGATAGACACTGAGCCTTCGTTTCTGTAATAACCTTCCTTATTTCCCTTTTACTATCAAGACTGTGATGTCACGCAGGTTTCATGGGCAGCGTGAATCCCGTACCACCAATCCCGTTCCGATCCTGATGAATGATGGATGTGTTTTTCTGTAATGGGAAAATATCCCGTCAAGTGTATTTTTATCCCAATAACTGCTGAGCTGAGCTTTGCTGAGTAGAAAACCACTTATTTATAAGAGTCTACATCTTTATTTCGACACACATACATACACACATGCATAAAAGGAGTCGTTCTAAGTCGGATGTTGATGCAGAACTGCATGTGGACGTGTAAATGTCTCAGTTCATTTCTATTACTTGGGTGGCTTTGCAGATCAGAGTCAGTTCGTTGGCATCAGCGATGGCCAACGAAATGTCTCGACAGCCGGGCGTTACTTTGGATGGACTGGCTTGTTGGATGCACATATGGCTGAATTAAATGGTTCGGCTGTCGGGTGCTTGAGCAGATAGATCTTGTGTTGGCATCACATTCGTGCAATGTTCCATTCTCATTCCTGATCTGTACCAGGCATTTTCTTCTCCCCTTATTAATTATTAAAAGACTGTTTCATTTATGTCTTTTCAATTTTGTAATTTTGTAAGTACGGCCTAATCCAAACCCGTCATGCCTGGCAATAAGTGATTCTACTGTCTCCGGTGTCATGCATTATGACATCATATATCGACATGGGATATAGAATTACATTTTAAATAATTCACATTATAATAATTATAATGGTGGCTTAGTGCTTATCACCGACACCTCGAATCAAGAAGTCTTGGGTTCGATTCCCATTTAAGACTAATGTTAATGTTGTTCCCGTGCATGTGTGGGTTTCCTCTGGAGACTCCATGTGTGTGTGTGTGTGTGTGTGTGTGTGTGTGTGTGTGTGTGTGTGTGTGTGTGTGTGTGTGTTTGCAACCTGTTCGGGTGTTTATTGTATTCGGCCAGTGTGTGTGCCAACCTGACCAGGCAAAACTAAATAATGTATGAATGCATACGTTATATCCTTAATAATATTATTATTATTAATAATAATAATAATAATAATAATAATAATAATAATAATAATAATAATAATAATTATTATTATTATTAATAATAATAATAATAATAATAATAATAATAATAATAATAATTGTTGCTTATTGCTTATACTGTGTTATTAATATTGATGTTACTAAAATAATATTATAGTAAATCAAGTAACAACTTTAACACGGATGGATTTATTTATTTAATTAAATAATTACTTCTGCTTTATGCTTGCAATGATCATAAGGAATCAAAAACATGTAAATAATTATGTACGTATTCTTTTTTTCTTCTTCTTCCAATGAATGTAAAACATGTGCAATAGAATATTAGCAGTGATGGTTTAGCTTTGTATTTTTTGGGTGGGCTAAAGATCAGAAGGTCATCGGTCCAAGTCCCACCGCCAAGTTCAAAACGGCATCCCGATGTTGATGATTCTTTATTTTGTCTTTCTTTTAAAAATGAGAAACGGACGACGTCTCATCCGGCAATGATTCCCCTGTCCTTGCATCATCTGAAGAATTAGCTAACGAGTGTAGAACGTTCGCAAGGACGGTCGAATCCTGGCCGAGACGTCCTCGTGGCGCTGGAGGCATCGGCGACACATCGCTCCGGCGGACTCTCAGCTCAGTATAATAATATATGACACAAACTCAATACGGTGAGCAAAGATGCACTGATCATTCAGAACGTTCGTGGAAAGTGAACAAGACGCAGATCTTCCTTTAACTGCTCGCTGGTGGAATGTGTGCTCTGCTCACTGCTGCCTCCTAGTGTGTGTTAATGTGTATTTCACTTCGATAAATACACAGCGGTAAAAAGTTCTTCCAAAATCTTCCAAAATCTTAAAAGAAAATGAGTGTGTGTGAGGATTTTGAGAGGCGCTCTGAGGTTCTTCATGCTTCGTAGGCTTAAAGTAGCTTTATAACTACAGCTATGTCGGCTGGTGATTGCGGAACCGCTGCTACTGGTCAGATCCAATCAACCATCTCAGACTTTTTATTGACGTGACTCATGAACAAGATCTCGATGTATGTAAACTCACAGATTCCTGGTGTAAGTTTCTCCATCGTTGTTGACGACAAAGTGGCATTGGAGCCGGAGTGCCACCCTTCGGTGTAGCCAGTATATCTGTAAAATATCTGTGTTGAACCTGGCACGGGTTGGCGTATGTTCCGGGCGCTCACGGCCGTGCCTCCGTAAACCTTGTTGTTTCTAACAACGCGTAGCACTAAAGCTGAAAATTGTTTTATTTGGCAGGCGGTCTGAATGGAAAATTAGAACCCATTAGCTTGTCATATAAAGTGCACCTTTAATGCCAAGATCTTAATGTGAGGGGTGATTGAAATGATTAAAGTCATTCGGGGGTTGGCGCGGCGTGCGGGGCCGAGCGTCCTGTTTGTCTGTCGCCTTATCATGTCAGGTCACGACTTCAGATCAGTGAGAGTAGTGATGTCATAGTTACGAGCATCATTGCGGAGAGATGTGAGAGATAAACAACAGGGTGTGTGTGTGTGTGTGTGTTTGTGTGTGTGTGTGTGTGTGTGTGTGTGTGTGTGTGTGTGTTTATGTGTGTGTGTGTGTGTGTGTGTGTGTGTGTGTGTGTGTGTGTGTGTGTGTGTTTCCAGTTTAGAATCGTTCCTCTTTGGGTTCAGTTCTCTGTTTAAAGGAGATTTCCGGATCCCCAGCAGAGACGAGTGGGTTTTCACTGATATGGATCTGCTGCAGAAGGTTCTCGCCCCGGCCGTCAAGATGAGTCTCAAACTTCACCAGGTATAGAGCAGGGGCCCCTAGTTCTGTGTCACCGGGGCCCCCTACAATAACCAATATAAAGCTGAGGGCCACTGAGTTATAAGTGTTTTATACAGAAGTGAGTTTTCTCCAGTCGTGATGATGTCATAGTTTCTAACAAACGTAACCAAAGCAACAACAAAACTCACCAAATAAACAGGAGTCCAAAATAACGACAAATAATGTGCATGCTGATTCACTGAAGCATGCACGCACGCACACACACACACACACACACAAATATTTATATTTATATATATTTATATATATATACATATATATAATTACACACACACACATATATATATATATATAAACGCAAGCCCACGCGCGCACACACACACACACACACACACATGACAATAATGAGAATAAAGAACATTAAATAGAGATAAAACAGTAAAATAACCATTTAATAACATTTATGTATTTGAAATGAAAGTGCAGTAATGAAGTTCTGTTACTCAGCGAGTACTAACATTATAAATGAGTAAAAATATTATTAGTTTGAGCATTTTTTACTTACGAGGAAAGTAACAAATGAAAACATAAATAGTACCTGATGTAAAAAGTAGTGAGAGTAAACGTTCCTGAGTTTCAGAAGGGGGCGCTGTGTGTCTCTCCTGACATTGTTGTTGATGGTTCTATAATTGAAACGCGTGTTGAGGATGTAGAGAATTTACTCACCAGTATAAAAGTCTGTGTGGTATTATGGGATGTCTGACTGGGTGGGTGACAGGACCACTTCACCAGTCTGGAGGAGTGCGAGGAGCCGGCCGTGCTGTACGAGGCCATCAGCACCTACAGGAGCACTCTGGTGATCTGTGACGAGGGCGACCCCGCCTGGCGCCGGGCGGTACTGTCCAGCCGGGACACGCTGCTCACACTGCGCCACACGCTGGACGAGGGCAACGACGAGTACAAGATCATCATGCTGTACAAACGCTTCCTCAGCTTCAAAGTCATCAAGGTGATACCAGAGAGCAAATCAGTGTGGTGCCATCTAGTGAGCAAACGTGGCAGGGCAAAGATAAATATGATTCTATTATTAATGCAGCTCTTTTGCTTTTATCTGTCTGTCTGCACATTCATTACTGAGTAAAAGATGATCAGGTTTAGGAAATGATGCAGTGACTGTTGGGTTGCCAGATTGCTTCTCATCTACATTTATCTGGCAACCCAACAGTCACCGCATCATTTCCTAAACCTGATGCTATCGAGTTTTACTCAGTAACGAATGTGTTTTATAGACAGACAGTTAAAAACAAAAGAGCTGCATTAAGAATTTGTTAGGAACGGGTTCCTAACACGAGATCTGTACCGTTTTCTAGCCACGCCTCCCTGTGCAGGACCCGGAACCTCGAACACTCGGCGGGTGGTTGGCGTGCGGTTGCTGTGGCAACGTGGTGCGCATGCGCTGTGTTTCCCTCGCCGCAGCGC
>JAOTRQ010000021.1:211246-225272 GCA_028565875.1 Hoplisoma paleatum
ACACACACACACACACACACACACACACACACACACACACACACACACACACACACACACACACACACTATTACAGATGAATAATGCAGTTGAGACTAAAACCCTGTTTGACATTTATAACTTTGGATGTCTGGTCAGATTCGACCTTGAGATTTTTGAGACGGTAACGCAGCACAACCCGAGCACAGTAACACCCGAGCACAGCGACACCCAAGTACAGCAACACCCAACCGTAACATTATTATAAACGTTTTTATTTTATTTAGATGAATATGCAATCGTTCCGTTATCTTCACTGAAAGTACCTTGTACGCCTCCCTGAGCGCTTGACATTCAGACTGCAGGCGGTTATTCTCAGACCTGCAGGGGGAAAGAACAGTCACAATGTCATGACACACACACACAAACGCACAATTGTTCCATGAAATAACACACACACACACACACACACACACATTCTTGGATTGGTCATCACACCGTGCCCTGCATAGTGCTGCTGATTTCCTCTGTTTGCCTGCCAACAGTGTCATCGAACATGAGTGTGATCTGTACGTGGTCGTCTTATAGTATCATAAGTTATTCTACACAATCACCTGGGAAACATATGATTATATAAACATATACAGTCGAATCCGGTTAATGGGTGCAGCCGCTTATTCGGACCGAATCCTAAAGTACCGAAACAAATCCTATTATATGTGTGTATTATTTAATACCACCTGTGGAGGTTGTTATACTCTTCACAACCACCATGAAGCAACCGATTGCATAAAAAAATATGGTAGTGTTAAAATGTATGTTAAGTATAATATTTTATTTGATTGACAGCTCTCCTAATGACTAACAATAATAATTACCAGCGGCCCTGGCCTTTGTGGTGATCGTAAAATGTGGCCCCTGAAATTTTTTTCGGCGACCCTGAACCCAGTGCGGACGTACCTGAGCACCGCAAGTTCATCCTTCCCTTAATGTGGACGTACCTGAGTCCCGCCAGTTCCGTCTGATATCCAACCACATCCTTTTCACACTGTTGTTTGAAAGTCTGTGCTTGCTGTAGAAGCCTCAGCAGGTCGTCGTTCTTCTGCTTCAATTCCATCAGCTCTGCATCGTGGGATCTCCAACTCAGCACGTCTTTCTGCTGGAATCAAGAGAAAAAAGAAAAAGCTATAATAAAAATAATGCTGTAAATATTAAACGATCAGTACCAACACAGAAAGGAATAAAAAACCCGGATGGAAATGGAAGCACAAAATCATCTAGCATCTGCAGGTCTGTAACTGCTGATAGATGATGAAGGTGGGAGCACAAAACAAGACTAAAACAGCCAATAAAGAGAGTCTGAAGTCAAAAGCACGAGTCTGATTCAGGCCAGTTCAAAGATTTGCTGGAACCCGAAGCATGAAGGCCCCATGGTCAATATAAAATAAATTAACAAGGCTCACTTCTCGCTGTAGACCCACTGCCCATCGACAGAATTGGTCCGATTTATATACAGTACACAGGTACTGCGGTCAGATTTATCAACCTATGATATATTGTTTTATTTAAAATAAGGAACGAACTTTAGGGAGTAAAGGTGATCAAATTTGACCACAAATACGAGCAAGAGGCCGCCGCATCAACGCCATTGCTTTCCTTTTATAGTTCTTCACTGAGGTCTGATATAAACCGTGAAATTCACCACCACAACACTAGAGGGTATCGAGTATCTGAGGGTTCTGTCGCGTTTGTGTTTACTGTCCAGTTTTAGTGACATTCCATTGTTGTAAATCTTGTGGAATTGAACCGGCAACCTTCCAATCACAAGCCCAGTTCTAAGATGTTCTAACGACCAGGTCACGAAATGTCATTTTATCACAATGCATGTTTTTGGTTTCTTAATAAATAACAACCTACTAATAGTGAAATAACATCACTGTATAATTTTATTATAGTTTAAACTTTCAGGGTCCTGATTTGGCCCATGAGTCGGGTCTCAAGCAACAGAAATGAATCTCGAGATTGGCAAAAAGGTTTTAGATTTTCAGGGCTTTGTGATAAATCATTTCGATCATGCTTTTAATTCAGACCAATTAAAGAAAAGATTCCTAACCCACACTGACCACAAGCAAGACAAATATAAACCAAGTCTGAACCAAATCCCCTTTTTCTGTAACATGTTACTTTCAGGTAAAAATAAATCTATAGTTCCATTTTAAGAGTAAATAAAATGAGTCTGTTTGACCTGAATGTAACAAAAGACCCAATTTCATAATGCAGGACATCCAAAGCCCAGCCGAGTCAAAGCAACACCGATTCATGCCATCAGCAAATGCCCACATGCCACAAGTTAAATCGGAGCCACAGCCAAGGACTCACCGGGCCGTCTCGGTCAGTCTGAAGGGCACCGACATTGATGCTAACTTTATCCGAACCCTCAGATTTGACAGCCATGATAGCGTCAGGACTCCGTCGTGTATATTCAAAATCTCTCCTGGTTTTCCCGAGTTCCTCCAGGAGCCGATCGCGATCGGACTGCAGACTGGCCATCGATTTGGAGAAGGCGTTCACCTGTCTGCTGTACGAGATCTTCTCCAGCGAGACTCGTTTAATCTCGGCGTCCTTCTCCGATATGGCTCGTGTAAGCTCGTCCAACAGAGCTGATAACTTCGATTTAGGATTTTTGCTCTCCAAAGCCTGAAGCCTCTGCGACAAAATGTTCTTCTCTGCACAGACAGCGGAAAGTTCCGAAACTGTCTCGTTGAGCCGGTGTTCAAATCTGTACATGGACGACCTGGTTTCCTTCAGCTCCTCGTCGTCCCTGCTGCGAAGGATCTTAAAATCCTCGGTCAGCTGATCTCGATCGTTCTGCAGTGCCACCATGGCTTTTCCCAGCGATTCGTTCTGAGATTTGAGAACCTTGTTCTGCTTTTTCGCTTCAGACAAGTCCCGCTCAGCTTGAATCAACTCCTTGGCCAATTCGGTGACCCGCTGATCTGCGACTTCCTTCTCGCTTCTCATGAGGCGAACCTCTTTCTCAAAGACATCCAGCTCGTCGTTGTATTTCTGTTTCACCTCCGCCTCCTTCTTTTCCGATTCATTGATTGTTTCCTTCAGATTCCTGTTGGAGTCATCAAGGGCGACTCTTTGAGCAAGGATCTTCTGCTGAAGTTCATTACATTCAGAAGCTTTAGCTGATATGGCTTGTTGAAGGTCTGAGATCACTTTACTCTCGTTAGCCTCAAGCTTCTCCTTCCACAAGGCTGATAAACCATCCTCCAGCTTTTGCACCTGAGACTCTAGATCACTTTTTTGCTCAGTCAAGGCTTGATTTTTATTCACTTCCTTTTGTATCTCCATGAGAACATCCTTATGCTGCAGTTCGACAGATCTTTTCTGGTTTTCCAGGTTTCGAATCGTATCCTGCTGCTTTTTGAGAAGATCCTTCAGCTGGTTGTCTTTCAGTGATAAGACCTGATTGAGATCTTCTCTGTATCTCACGAGCTGTGCTTTCAGCATGGCATTCTCTGAATTCAGATCATCCATCTGATTAAGAAGGCTTTTGATTTCTTCCTTCATGCACTTGGCTGCTTTCTCGGATATCGCAGCTATCTCATGGCCTTGCTCTTTTATCTGCTTTAGTTCTACGGTCACATGATCTTTCTCGGCTTGTAGTGAAATCACAGAATTTCTCAACGTCTCGATATTTGCTGACGTCTCCCGTTTCTTGTGCATGACTCTGTCCAGTTCGGCCTGAAGACTCTCGATCTTGGTTTGTAAAGTCTTCAATTCCTGCTCAGCACTTTCATGTCTCGTGTAGAGATTGTGTACTCTGTCTTCATACCCTTTAACCTGAGCATGATGAGTGACCTGAAGTTGCTCCAGATAACTGGACATTTGCCCCTCTTTTGAGGACAACAAAGACGATATCTCAGCATCTTTGCTTTGAAGGAGAGATTTCATTTGCACAGAAATGGCTTCTTGCTTCTCTAGTTCAACTGTAAGTCTGCTGCACTGGTTCTGGACTGAAAGGAACGATGACTCTTTGTTAGCTAACATTTCGTCCGAGTGATCGAGATCGGACTTTAGTTGCGAGACCGAGTACGTTTGCTCGTCAAGCTGCTTCATAAGTGAGATTTTTTCACTTCCTAGCCTCTCGATCAAGGCACCCTGGTCTGAAACACGTTTAGTAAGTATTTCAACATTCTGACTAAGTTCAGTACTGCTAGCACGCATTACGAACAGCTGCCGCTGATGCGCTGCAGCTGCGACCGAGTATTCATTCACGGCCCTTTCTAATTTCTTGTTAGCGATCTGGATATCATGTAGTGCTTTATCTTTTGCTCTGCTATCCTCTAACAACTGTGAAATAACCGAGCCTTGCTCGAGCAGCTGACTATCTTTGTCACGCAAAGTCTTTTGAAACATGGCATCCCACTGATCTGTGATGTCAGAACTCTTTGGATCTATGCTAAGCATGGCTAGTTTGGTGGAATTGGTCTCCGCTTCTCTTTGAAGAGTTTTCAATTGCAAATCTTTGGACTCCACTTGCTTTTGTAATAATATAATGACTTTTGCTTCTCTCTCGTTCTGTTCCAGGAGGTCACTGATCTGTTTCTGCAGTTCGATCCGTTGTTCTTTTAGAAGAGCCTGATGCTGTTCGCCCATTTTTTCCAACAACCTTTCCTTCTCCAGGGATTCGGATTCCAATCGCTGTTGCCTCGTCGCAAGTTCTCGTTGAAGCCCATCTCTTTCGGACGACACTCCAGAGAGCTCCTTTTTAGTCTCATTAAGGATATTCTTGTGCAACTTGAGCTCACTTTCAAGACCTCTATTATCCTTTTGCAAATCGGAGACCTTCTCCGTGACGTCTCTAAGTTCATTCTCAACTCGTTGATGCTCAGCCTCTGTTTGCTTTAAAGACCTTTCCAGGTTTAAAATGAGCTCCTGGTACTTGATGCAGTCCTGCTGAAGCTGGTTGATCTCGTGATGCTTTTCCCTCAACAGCTCTTGTAGTTCCTTTTTAATGTTTTTGGACCCATCTGTGCCTCTTTGCAAAGTTTTAAGCTTCTCATCAAATTCTTTAACGAGTTTTAGATGCTGCTGATCTTTCTCCTCACACACCCGGACCTTGTCCTCTTTAACTTCCTTCATTTGAGCAGTTAGCTTCATATTTTGGGTCTGCAGGACACTCAGGGTCTCAGTCAATTCATCAATCCTTTCGGAATTTTTCAGTAACACCGTCTCCAAATATTCATTTTCATTTTTGACTTTATCAGATGTCTCTTGGACATTCTCCAGTTCCTCTTGCAGCATGCATTTATCATCTTCTAAAATCCGAACCTTTTCATTCAGGTTAACGGTTTCTCTTGTGTTTTCGTCAATGATGCTGCGCAATTCTGTAATGATTTTATCTCTCTCGTTTAATTCTACGTCACGACTATTCTCTAGCTGTTTTAAATTTCCCAAAAGATTTGCTTTGTCATCTTGCAGGAGCTTCACCAGTTCAATCTGTGAACCCAGTTCTATATTCAGAACCCTAATCTGCTCTGTAAGGTCTCCATTCAAACACAGAACTTCATCTAGTCTGAGCTGTGAGTTACTGGCTGAACTTGCTTCTTTAAGTTCCTGTAGAAGGTTGTGGTTATCCTGGTGAAGCTCAGACATCTTCTCTCTGAGCTCCTCAGAGCTATTATGAAGACAGCTTATTTCACTTTCAAGCTGACTATTTCGGAGAGTAAGTTCATCAATGGTGGACTTGTGTTTGTCATCAAATGATACTAGGTCCTGTCTGATCTTCTCATTTTCTGTTTCCAAGAGCTCGATCTTTTGTTGCTTGACCTTCGCAAACTTTCTCATTTTCTCTTTTATTTTCTCATTCTCTTCCTCCAGATCAGTGATCTGCTTTCCGAGATGTTCAATCTGAGACTCATGCTTGTGAGCCGTTACTACAGCTTCCTGTCTTTCTCTCCTGGCGCCTTCAAGAAGTTGCCTCATCTTATCAATCTCGCAGCTGACATTTTCGTAGGCTTGCAGAAGAGACTCGTACTCTTGCTTCAGCTCGGCGTGCTTGGATTTCCATTCGGAGAGCTCTTCCGTCTGAGAGTCTTTCAGGGATTCCAGCTGGCACGAGAAGGCTTGTTTCTGCTGTGTGATGTTCTCGATGGTAAGCTTGAGGCTTTCACAGGCGGCCGACAGGTTGTGATTGTCACTCAGAATTCGATCCACGTCCGAGGTAAGGTTCTGATTTTTGGTGCTGACTGTAGACAGGGAATTCTCCAGGTCTGTCTTTTGCCCTTTGAGCTCAGACCATGCACTCTCCATGGAAGACGTCTTTAACTGTAGATTCTGCAGTTCTTCTTTTATCGTGCGGTTCTCTTTTATTAACTCCTTGCGAGATATCAAAGCAGCCTGTAGTTTCTTTGTTAGCTGATCTACGGACTTATTTTCTCCAGGCGTCGCTGTTTTTTGTTGATGCTCACTGATTGTAATCCGCATCCTTTCCATTTCAACTTCATGGAGATGTATTTGTCTTTGAAGTTGCTGTTCTAGTGCAGATATCAGCTCCTCTTTCTCCAAAAGCAAAGACTGAAGCTCTGCTCGGTTCTCAGTAAAATCTTTAAATGGGGGCACTTGTTCAGAGACCAAGGGAAGGAAAGATGTCACATTAGATAATGTGACCGCTTCACCAATTGGTTCACTTTTGCACAGCAAATTCTTATTTTGTGCATCAAGTTGTAAAATATTATCCTTGAGATTCGGTAGTTCCACTATACAGCTTTTCTTTTCGTCGTGCAGCATTTCAATTTGTGCCTTTAAGTGCTCGATTTCAGATCCTGACTCTTGCTGTTTTTGAAAAGCTTGCTCATTGGATGTGGTTAGTTTCTGTTGCAGGGCTTGAAGCTCTTCTGAATTCTGTGTTAGGTTCAGCAAAGCGTTATCCAGTTCAGTCTTAATAAGATTTCTTTCATGATCGAGACTGTCGATTATCTTCTGCATGTCATCTGCATTACGTTTATCCCTTCTAGCTTCTTGTGACGTTAATTGCAGCTCTTCAATAAAGGCTCGTTGGTTCTGATGATCCGATTGCAGCGCAGAAATTTCTTGACGACTTTGTTCGAGCTCACGTTTACCTGTTAAAATCTCCTCGTTCTTCCCATTTAACTCCTTAATGAGTTCCAATCTCTCAAGCTCTAATGTCTCTAATCGAGAGGTCACATTGTCTAGGTTGTTCTTGAGAACCTCTAACTCTTCATACGATGTTGAGGATGTCTGTGTTTCTTTAATGGATTTATTGAGCATATCCAGCTTACTCTGAAGCTCAGACTGTGACCTCCTCATACCTGAGATTTCCTCATTTTTCTCACCGATTTCCATCACTGCAGAATTAAGTTCAGATCTCACAGATGCCAAATTGTCTGCCAATGCTGTTGCTTGCGCTCTCAACTCCACCAGCGATTCCTCTTTGCAAGCCAATTCAGAAGTTTTCGTTTTCAGGTCCGATTTAAGATTCTCTAACTCTTGTGCTGATCTTGATTCCTGCTCTGTCAGAGAGTCTCTTAAATCGTGTTCAGTTCTTTCTCTTTCTTTGAGCTCCATCTTTAAGGCCTCCATTTGGGCATTTGTAGTGTGTAGTGCATACTCCAGATCCTGAACCTTGGGCTCATAACTTGATCTCATAGCATTTATATCCTCAATCTGTTGGTTGTGTTTCTCTTGAAGTTCTTCATAGTCACATTTAATTTCATCCAGCATTTTCTCCAATTCATGAGATCTCTTGATCGTCTCCTTGCGAGCTAACAATGCAGCGTTGGCCTTCTTCTGGAGATTGGAGTTCTCCTGCTTTATCTTTGTTAACTCACTTTCCAGGTCTTGAATGATACCCGATGCTTGACTTCTCTTCTCCTCATTCATCGTCTTGACCTCGTTCTCCAGTTGCTCAAGTTTCCCCAACAGTGCCAAACGTTCATTTTCAAATTCTAAATCCTTTTTGTTGATGGTCATTTCAAGATTGTAAACTAAGCATGTTTTTTCCTGCAGTTCTTGAAGAGTCGAGTTTATTTTAACCTCCTGTTCCTTCAACTGTTCTTGTAAAGATTTGGTATTTTCTTCAAAATGCAAAACGATTTGCTCCTTTTCTAAAATCAGCATCGCCAACTCTTGAACTTTATCTCCCTTTTCTTTTATTTGCTCATTAAGGTCTGAAACTCTTGTATCGTGTTCGTCTCTATTCCTGGCATTTTCTTCATTTTGTTTTTCAAGTTCCTCAATTTTCCTGAGCAAATCTTTTCTAATAACAAGAGCCGCCTGAAGCTTTTTCTTCAATGCATCTTTCTCCTTGGTCGTCTTGTCAAGTTCTGACCTAATCTCTTCATTGACCTTGATTAAAGCCTCGATTTCGGATCCTTCCTGGTTTTTTTGAGCTCGACAGACAGACAGGTGCTCTTTGACATCTTCTAACTCCGACCGTAGATTGTTTTTCTCCTCTTCATACTTTATTCTTTCATTTGAAGCAGATGTAACAACCTGCATAACGGAATCATCCTTCGATTTCAGCTGCTGGCTGAGAGAACTGAGGAGTTCCTTTTGTTGACTGATCTGAAGACTCATGCAGCTGATCTTGTTGTCCTTCTCGTGAATGTCAGCAGTAAGTGAAGCATATTTTAAACTAAGCTCATTGAGGTTTTCAGATTCTTTTCTAAATCTTTCCTGGAGGTCTGTAAGTTCTTTAGACAGCAAGGTTGCCCTCTCTTGGCAATTGCTTTTAAGTTCTAGGTACTCGACCTGCTTCTGCTGAATTTCATTATTAAGCAAAGCTAATTCTTGTTTTAAGTAAGAAACCTCAGACTGATTTTTTTCTTGTAGCTGTTTAACTGTGGCTTGCAGACCGGCCCTCTCTTCCTCAAATGCCACAACTTTGTCCAGCACGGACTGTGTTAAAATGGAAATGTCTTTCTGAGAACACTCGTGACTCTCTTCTAGTGTCTTAAACTTACTTTCCCTTACTTGTAAAGTCTGTCTCAAATCAATATTCTCGCTTTCCTTTGCCTGAACGGTTGCCAAAATCTCCTCTAATTTGCTTCTGCTTGATGCAGCGTCTAATTCTTTGTCTTTAAGCTTTTCCGAACCTTGCCTTATGGCTAACGTAGCTTCTGCTAACTTTTCATTTAACTGATCTAGGTCTTGTTTTAGAGCACTGACCTTACTATCTTTGGACAACAGCTCGTCGTCCATTACTTGGAGTCGTTTAGAAAGGGAATTTTTAGCCTGTGTTTCCCTATCGAGAAGTGATAGCCACTCTCTTTCTGATTCTTGAAGGGTTTGCTCAATTCTCTGAACTTCTGATTTTAATCCGATGATCATATTGTCTTTGGCACTAACCTGGACCTGGAGTTGCTCCATCTCTGCCTTTAATTTCTCCATGCTACCACACTGGAGTTGACCTTGATGCTGTAGATGTTCTTGAGTTCTTTGGACATCAGAGTAACTCCTACTAAGCTCCTCATTTTTCAAAGCAAACATTTTCACCTCTTCTTCTTTTAAGTTCATATAATTGTTGGCTTTATCAAGCTCTTGTCTGGCTACACGGTTCTCCTCTTGAAGCTTCCGGCAAAGCTCATCGAGTTTTTCCATCTCAGCCATGACATGCTCTGTATGTTTAACCTGAGAAGCGTATTGACTATTAATAGCATGAAGAGCTAGTTCTCTTTGCTCAAGGTTCTCGGTTAAGGAATTCACTTGGGCTGCTACGTGAAGATGTTTGGCTTTTAATCTTTCGATTTCAAGAGTAAGTGAGTTTGTGCTCATTTGCTGGTCAGCTAATGCATCATCCTTCTGTTTGGAGATTTCCGTGCTGAAGATTTTCAATTGTTGGATCTCATTGTGCAACATCGAAGAGTCCAGGGTGAGAGTGTTGATTTGTCCATCTCGTTCACTGATCATCTGGTTGAGGTTAAGGATTTCTTCAGTTTTCATGGAGATCAAAGTCTTTGCTTCATAAAGTTCCTCCACTTGGGAAGCAAATTTATCTTGAAGGTTGGTTAAGGCACTTTGCTTCTCTTCTATAGTTGTAGAAAGCTTTGATGACTCCTCCACGAGAACCTGATTTTGACTTTGGAGCTGAGACACAAGTTCTGTACTTTCCATAAACTGATTCTTAAACAGGTCAGCTTCTTCAGCTTTCATCTGAAGTTCTTGTAGAGCTTTGTTCAGGTCAGCAGCATTAGAACTACTTCCTTCTTTCAGTCTTTGTATCTCAACAGACTGGTCAGTGAGATTCCTGGTCAATTCCCCGACTGATTCCTTGAGGGACTCCAGTTGCTGTCTCAAGGTGTCACGCTCTAAATCTTCGGCTTGTAAAATTTCTTTTAAGCTGCTTATCTGAGCTGAATGGGTTGTTTCAGAATCAAGTATGAGTTGTTCCTTTTCAGCCAAACCTTCTCGGAGATGTTCCGTCTCAGACAACAGCATCTGGAGGTCAGAATTTAATTTCGAAACTGCTTCCTCCAGACTGGTCTTCATGCTATGATTCTTCTCAACTTGGTTCTGCAATAGGGACTCTTTCTGAACAAGAGAGCTGGTGAGACGGTCGGTCTTCTCAAGAAGTTCTTGCAGTTCCACTTGCAATTTAGAAATAACATTCCTGTCGGAGTCCATTCGTGTTTTAGATGCAGCTGAATCTTGAACAATCTGGTCACCGAGTCGGCTGATTTCTTGGTCTTTATTAAGCAGCAGAACATCCTTCTCTTGCAAAGCTCTCTGTAGGTTCTGTGCATCTCGCTGAAGTTCGGCGATAGTTTCCAACTTCTGGCAGATCTGATCTTCTCCAGATTCGTACCTCATCTGCAACTGACTCAGGAAGGTTTCCTGTTGCCTGAAGGATTCCTCTTTTTGCTGCAACTCCAGCCTAAGACTTTCTATCTTGGCATTCTCTGCTGAAAAATTCTGCACCATTGATGCCAAATCAACATCCTTGACTGCCAACTGTTTCTCAAGAGCGGAAACTTGTTCTTTAGTTTTGGTGACAGAGTTCTGAAGCTCCGTTTTCATCTTACTATTGGTCTCTTTGAGTGCCTGGATGTTGTCTTGGAGGTTTACAAGCTCTATCTGATTCTGGGAGAGCTCCTCTCTGAGCAAGGCACCTTCTGCCAAGCGCCCTTCCAAGGAACTCTTTAACTGTTCGTTATCCAACTGAAGCTTTACAATATTTTCGTTCATATCGCCCAGCTGGCTGCTAAGTGAAACCAAAGAGTCGTTTCTCATTCCGAGTTCATCCGTGTGGATTGTGCATTCCTTTTCTTTTTCTGTTAGAACCTGGATCAACCGTGAAGACTCATTCTTCAGCGTCTCATTCTCCGTTTGCAAGTTTTTAGAAAGCACTTTCAGGTGGTCAAGATCATCTCGAATGGAAGAACATTCACTGGACTTCTGTTGCAAAAGTGCATCCTTCTCCAGCAGCCCTGATTTAAGAGCAGTAGTCTGTTCCTGAAGTAACAAAAGAGTCTCTTGGAGCTGAGCAAGCTGGTCTTGGTAACTCTGGATCTCTTGGCTTTGTTCTGTGATGATCTGGTCTTTCTTGGCAACACCATCGTTAAACTGAGTATTTGACATATTAGCTTGATCTTTTAGAACCTTTATGGCCTCCTCAGCTTGCTGGAGTTGTTTTGATAGACCTTCATATTCATAAGCTTTCTTAAGTAAATGCTCCTGCTTCTGTTTAAAAGAATTACTGAGATCTTCTTTGTCTTTAAGCAAGCCTTCAATAATCTTTCGATTTTCACTGTGCTGCATTTCAAGTCCTGATATTTTATCGCCCAGTGTTCCAGTTTCCTCTTTTAAATTGGAAACTTCATTTTCAAGATGATGGTTTCTTTCACTAAGAGTAGAAACCTGAGACTCCAGATTGTTTTTGTCCTGAAGGGTCGTCATTATGGTTTTATCCAGTTCAGCAGCAACCAGTCTAGCGTCTGCTAATTCTTTTTCTTTATTCTCGAAAAGAGCTCGTAGCTGTTGGTTTTGACCACTCAGGGTCTGAATGTGGTCACGTAGTCCGACAATTTCAGCCTGCCTCTGAGTCAATTCTTCTGTAAGCTTAGCATTACTGGACAGCATGGCTTCTAGAGTCTTCTTAACTTCAGTTTTTTCAGCCTCCAACTTCACATTAAGCTCATTAACAGATTCAAACTGCCCGCTCAGGAAATCCTTACTTTCAAAAAGTTCCTTTTTAAAGCTTTGACACTCGTGGGTTTTGTCACGGAGGGCCATTTCTCGTTCCTCAAGGCCCTGATGAAGCCGAGAACACTGTTCTTTAAGAGAATCGCACTCTAACTGAAGACTGGATGAAAGATCTCGCTGTTTGTCAAGGTCACTCTGAACACAGGTAATTTGAGAAGCTTGGTTGTCCTTCTCAGCAAGTTCTGAATTTAAGGCGTGTTTAAATTGCTGGATCTGAGCAGTTTTTTCATATAGTTCTCGGTCCTTCTCTGATATTGTACAGTTTAGTTGGTCAACCTGAGACTTCAATATGTCAAACTGGCTTCGGAGATCAGAAAGCATCTTCTCATGGTCTTCCAATGATTTTTTGAGACTTCTACATTCATCTGTCTTTTCGGAAAGTGTTTCAGAGATAGAGTTTCTGTTCTGCTCAAGGTCTACAGAGTTAATGTTGAGCGTCTCCATTTCTTTACGAAGTTCCACTACCGTTTTCTGTTTTTCAGAATTTTGTGATTCAATTTCTGAGACTTTAACAAGCAATTGTTGTTTTTCCTCAGAAATCTGTGTAACAGACTGGCGCATCGTCTCAGCGTCTTGTTTAAGATGGATGTTCTCTTCGCTGAGCTTCTTCACATGGTCCAGTTCTTTTTCAAGAGATGTTTTGAGACTGGAATTTTCAGTCTGAAGAAATTTTAAATCTTCCTCCAGAGTCGATGAGATCTTTGTCTTGCCATCTAGCTCCATCTCCATCCTTCGCCTTTCTTCATCCGCGTTCTTAAGCTTCTCCTCAAGAACCGCAACAGCCTCTAGTTTGTCGTTCACGTCTAGCTTTACTTGTTCATGACACTCGACCTGAGCTTGAAGCTGGTTGGAGAGTGATTGTAACTCGCTGCTATATTTCGTAACCTCTGCGATCTGTTTGTTACGTTCTTCCTTGAGTGTCTTCATCTCTTTCTCGTAAAGCTGGACTTGCTCCTTGAGCTTATCGTTCAAGCTCCTCGTCTCCTTCAGCTCTTCGAGAACATCTCCAGACTCTTGTAGTTTTTGATTAGCGGCGAGAATTTGATCCTTCAATGCCGAAATCTGGGTTTCACACTGAGAAAGGTGCGCTTGCCGATTTGTTTTTAATTTCTGTATTTCTGTTGTCAGATCTCGTACGGTCGACTTATCCTCTCCAAGTTGGTTCTCCAGTTCCTTCAACTCCTGTACCTTGGCTTCCTTTTCATTCTGGGCCTCCTTGAGCTCATTCGCTCTGATCCGGAGCTGCTCTAACAGCTCCGCTATCTTGTTATTGAGCGAATGCTGATCAGAGGACTGCGATTCTCGGATGATCTGAGCTTCCTGTTCTGCTTTGACACGTGCGCTCTCTATGCGAACCAGTTCCTCCTCGTTTTCCTTGATCTGCTGTTTAAGCTCGGTTATTTGCTCGCCGTATTCAGCCATGTTTCCGGACAGGGCAGAAATCTCTTTATCCTTATCTAAGAGAACGTCTTTGAGGGCGTCGATTTCTCGTTCGCAGCTCTGCAGATCGTGAATGAGCTGTGCTCGTTCTTCTAAATGTGCAGCGTTCAGCTTGTCCAGCTCGTCGTTGGTTTGATCCAAGTCACTCTGTAATGATTCGATTGTAGCTTCTTGCTTTTGTGACTGAAAAGGAAAGACAAAAATTTAACAGCTTGTGTCAACACAAACTGAAACCTTCAGGTCGGCACCAATCAGACAATGTTATGGTCATAGTTGTAGTTTTGGTACTTTGTACACTGTTTCTATTGTTATATTGTAGTTCCTGCTGAGACCTTAATTTTCTACAAGATTAATAATCTATCTATCTAAATCT
>JAOTRQ010000021.1:245874-256154 GCA_028565875.1 Hoplisoma paleatum
TACATGAGTACACCAGTACATGAGTACACCAGTACACCAGTACATGAGTACACCAGTACATGAGTACACCAGTACACCAGTACATGAGTACACCAGTACATGAGTACACCAGTACACCAGTACATGAGTACACCAGTACATGAGTACACCAGTACACCAGTACATGAGTACACCAGTACATGAGTACACCAGTACACTATGAGTACACGAGTACAGCAGTGGAAATGTTCTTGAATATAAAATGCAATGAGGGTTATTTCGGGGATTTATTGGGATTAAACATCTCGTCTCACAGTGAGAAAATTCTGAGAGCAGCACGACAGCACAGAGAATCAACCGCGGAGTTCAGACTCTCGACGCCGGTGTGCCATGTAAGATGCCACAGCTACACCTGTATAAATGTGTATCAAATAAAAGTATTTGTTTGTTTTTAAATTTCACTGTGATGATTTACGAGGTGCATCAGTGGAAACACGTAGGTACCAGATATAAACATTCATAATAAAGTGCTCATTCAATCACTATGGCGCGTTATTAAAGCTGCTCAGGTCATTGCGGGTTCAGGTATGTCCCTCGCTGTTCACCGTAGCGGGACCGGACGTGGCCCCGGTTTCCTTGTCGTTCATGCATGCGTCGCAGCCCCACACGGCGGCGCTCTCGGCCGTCAGCAGATTGTACGCCGTCTCCGTCATGCCCGTGCACACGCGGTGGAACCATTTCTGACACGACGCCTCACAAAGGATGGCCTCCTGATCGTCGTTCACCTCGCCCTGGCAGATCCCACACGGGTACATGGGCTCGGGAGGGGCCGCGCCGCCCCGCCGGATCTTGCTGCTAAGGGCGGGGCCCGGTTTGCTCGGCCGTTTGACGTTTTCCGCCGGTTGAGGCGACTTCTTGAGAACTTCTGAGTTACTGTGGATGGCGCCGTTGATCTTCTCGCCCTCTGTGGCGGTTTTACTCTTCGTCTTGAGGTCGGCGTCTTGAGCCGTGCCCTGTTCCGCGCCCTGGCTGGGTTTCCTGGGTGGAGTCGAGGTCTTACTGGTGCTCTCACAGCGCTCCTGTTTGGGCGTGACAGTTTGAGCGATGCCGCCTGGGCTGGCCTGATTCGGACTGGGTTTACCAACAAGCAGGCGGGTCATACCCACAATTCCATCCGGGTTGAAATCGCGCCCGTGGTTCGGATTCTCTCTGAATGTGGGTCCGTGTGAAAGGAACATGTGGTTGTTATTATTGAACCCGGGCTGATTGGTGAAGGCAGGGTTCTCAAGATGTCCGTAGTTGAACCCGGAGGTCCTGTTAAAGCCCAACGGCCCCATGGGATTGTGCACGAAGGGCGGCTGGTTCCGTATCAGATACGGCGGGCCGTAAGGCGTCGACGTCCTGTTCTGGACCAGAGTTGCCATTCGAGATGGCGTGTAGACCCCGAGGCCTGGGTGGTGAGGCACACAGAGGTACGGGTTGGGACTGATCCGGGGTTTCAGAGACGCCGGGGGGCAGTTGTAATTGTCATCGAAGGGGTTGGAGGCCACCAGATGATCCGAGCTGGTGTTGGCTGGAGGGGCAAATTCAGAAAGAGGTGCGAGCAGGGGGGGCTGAAAAACAAACAAACAAAACGGACGATTCATTGAGTCCATCGTTTTAGACAAGACTTTTGCCTTCGACTGTCTACAAACGACATTGATTAAAAGAATAAAATATTATAATAAATATTATTTGCTAACACAAAGTAAAATAAAGTATAAAGTAAAGAATAAAGAATTAGTCTTTAATTTCTTCAAATAACCTGAAGCTGAAGACAGATTATGCATTTTGATGCTCCTTCATTTGACAAAATATGAACATCCATTTATTTCATGGACGTCACATGTGCTCACTGCTGCCCCCTGGTGTGTGTAAATGTGTGGATCGGGTTCAATCCATTATTGCTTTGATCTGAATGAAGCACTAATTCTCCAAAAACTCAGGACAGAACAGAAACGATTATATTTTGACATACCTGAGTGTTTGTCTTGCGCCTCTTTTTATCCGGGCTCCCATGAAGCAGTCCGGGGGCCCCCAGTCCATCCAGAGCAGCGTCTCCTCCTGCAAGCACAAATTCATTCACATCCACAGTCAGAGTCACCAAAAACATGATCCTGGGACAGCAAGCGAGTCACGGTACACAACGCTACACAACTGTACACAACTGTACACAACGATACACACTTGTAGTCACAATCATCACAACTGTAATTCAATACAATCATGGAACTATTGAATATGATAAGATTATGATTTGCCTGCAACCTTGCAAAACGTTTCCCAACACTGTCCAGTGTCCAGACACACACAAACACGCACGCACACATATTTCAGTACCTCCAATTGACCTGACCGCATGTCTTTGGACTGTAGGAGGAGACCGAAATACCCAGAGGAAACACACTCAAACATGTGGAGAACATGCAAACTCCAACTGCTACTTAAATTATATGTCATTTAGAAGTAAATGTGTTATTGTTTTTAATTTATTTATATCAGAATATGATTTTATGAACTTATGAACTTCAATGCCAACACACAGTCGAGGAGTCGATTCCCACCCAAAACGTTGGAATCGTTTGAGGAACCGACTCGAGTGATACACAATAATCGATTCACAAAAAAGTACACAATTTTTAAAAAATGAAACGTTTTTTTAATTAATTTTTAATTAATTAAAGTCCTGATATAATACACAAAATGTAAACAGCGGTAACATGACTGATATTGCTATTGATCGAAACGACCAAAAACAATTATCGATTTAAAAACAATCATGTCGTGTACAAAGTCAAACCACACACGTAGCAGAGTATATATATAAATATAATATAAATATCTTATTAATATTATTATTAGTACGATATCTGAGCCACACACAAAGTTTCATCAACGAAGACTCCGAGAGTCGAATCCGAGCCGATTCGCCAGGGAAAAAGAGTCGAAGAGCCGATTCTTCAGGAGTCGACTCCCTACCCCGTGGCTCACTCTCACAGCCAGCGAGCAAAAGAGCGCTTAGCTAAAAATAGCCACTTATGGCGGTTACCTCTGGTTCTTTTGAGCGAGAACGAGTCTTTATCCTGGTCCGTGGACATCACAGGACGTTACATCGCTCTGAGCGCCGACACGATCCACGAACAAGCGCTCGTTTAAGTGTTAGAACGATTCAAGTGGCCGCCGCCGAGTCCGTCTTGTTCGGTCAAAATCACTGCTGTGTGTGTGACACGGGCGGCTCACAAACTCACGTCAAACTTTAGGGGCGTTTCGACACGAAAAGTTTTTTAAAACGCCGCGTTATCGAGTCAAATCCAGCAGAACTGTTCTTAGTTACGTGTTAAAAGTTACTCGAGTGTGTCGCGGATGTGTGACAACCGAGTAACGTGGAGTATTTGATGATAAATCGGTGTGTCCTGACAGACCGACACCCCCCGTCACTGTTAATATGTTAACCGGCCTGAATCAACGCTTTTGATGTTTCGAGTCTGCGCCCCGTAGCACTCATGATTGTGACGTCACGATCGTTGCTTTGCATTCATATTCACCCAGTCGTCTTCATATATTTGATTATTTATTTATTTATTGAGCTTTATCATGTTCCCTGTCATGTTTTAGACCCATGACAGGGAACGGTAATGGCTTAGCGCTTGAGCTATACACTAGGCTATAGATCGAGGCCCAATTATCACAAAGATGCCACCGTTGGGACCCCTGAGCAAAGTACTTAACCTTTGATCGGGTGGGCACGGTCACGAGTATTCAATTCCCTGCCCCGGTAGACTTAACTTCGGATCATGAATGAAACATCGAGGTCGCGGCGTGTAGAGAGCGACTCCCTTTAACTACAAGTGTGCACACACACTCCAGACTCGTGTCTCGATGGCTGTTGTGCTCTACGCTCCGTATCACGCCGGCGTCCATATGACACAGAAGTACGAAATCAGCATCTTGTCATTATATTAGGACCTCGCTTAGCCGGCGAGAGACTGGGACGTCTGTGGAGAACGTGATGATGAAAAAAATAAATATATATATATATATAAATGGAGGGTCTGTGCACGTGTCAGAGAGGACGTGAGCTGCAATCGAACAAACAGAGACGAAACAAACAAAGTATTCAATTGTGTTTTCGATCCTTAAACAGTTTGAGGAAATAAAAGCGAGTAGTAAAGAAAGAGAGCGAGAGAGAGAAAAGTTTATTTCTCAAATGTATTTTTTTTATTGTGACAATATTTTATGACATAAAATAGTTCTTTGGCTTTTATTTGTTCTTGCCTATAAAATCTTTTAGCATAAATGTTAACAATATAGAGAAACATGTAAAACATCTGTAAAAAATCTCATCCTATATACGCATACAAAGAAAAACTAACAACATGAAAGCGTAACAGATCGAACACTGAGAAGTAAATCATCATTTTGAAGGTACATTCATGTACGAGGTGTGTGACGGTGACTCCAGGTAGATTTAGAAACGAGGATTTGGAAGCCGCCCTGAGTTTCGTTAATGATAGCATCCAAAAAAAACCTCGAACGAAACCCCTGCAGCACCGTCCACAACCTCGACGTGTCAGGATGAGGCACGGGGGACCATCGAGGTCTTGATCATCATCATCAATGTTAAAGCACGTGTGATTCACTCCAGGAACTGAGCTCAGCAGTTTATAAACTATTTATTCTGAAGGGTGATCAATGCTTCTATACGTGAAGCATCACACAACTGAAAGTCCGGACGCCTGCACACACAATATGTGACTGTAAACATAAACACGTGTGTGGCCGTAACAAACGTAACATAAATAAATAAATATCATTCCTGATCTTGTTTTGTACTGAATGAGGTATCGATGCTCAGCTTTCGACAGAGAATCACACATGTTAAAAAAAATAAGAAACATAGAGAATAAATCAGCATTAAAAACACAAAAAACTAAACATCACACCGGTCATCCAGAACCGACCGAACCAGGAAACCTGGGTTTCATAATAAACGACAGATCCTGGAATAAAAGCAGCAGATCTGCAGACGAAAAAACGAGAAACATTTCCTTTATAAAATAAAACTTCCTCCCTCCGACTTCGTATCTTTCATCTCTGATTTGGTTGAACGGACCGATGAAAACACGCAGAAGGTAGAAGATCAGATCGTCGGTGCAACGGTGAGAACATTCTTTGGTTTCTAAGTCTGTTTGCTTTAAAATAAAAAAAAAAAGAGTTTGAAATCTGATTGTAATTGTCACTCCCGGTTCGAGCCGGTGAAAAAGCCTCTGATTGTAAATCGTAGAATCGTACAAAATGTTCATATTTCACACACAGTTCTGAAGTTTAACTCACACAAAACACCACCGATTTCAATCATGACTAGATGGACCAAAGTATCAGGACACCCTTTATCATCATCGTGTTGCTACCAAGTAAGAAATCACCTCAAATATGTACAAATATAAATATAAAAGTGGATCAAATGACACTTTAAAAGAGGATTTTTCTGTTCCAGCAATGTGAGTTTTATAAATCATGAAGAAAAGCTCGATTTGAAACTCACAAACCAACTACGACGAAGTGTAGACACTCGTTGTAGGTGCCCTGGGCAACCAGGTTCCCCTCGCACTGCTCTAACAGTGTGTGTGTGTGTAATCTAAGCAATCTGGAGTTTATTATTATTATTATTATTATTATATAAGTAGCATCTGCTTCACCTAAATGACAAACAAAGGTTTCTTGAGCCACATCAGTGTCCAGCTACAACACCGTATGAGCACAAATTCCCACAGACACTACGCACCACAACATCTTGTGAGAAGTTTCGGGGTGTCCGAATACTTTTGGCCGTATAGCTGAAGTGTTCTAAAACACAGACGGATGAATTGTGAGCGATTTCAGTCGCGGTGGATTAAACAAAGCAGGTTTTCTGTGTGAACGTGTAACTCCCCCCCCCCCCCATTCTTATGCCTCCTGTGGGTTTCCTCCGGGTGCTCCGGTTTCCACTCACAGTCCAACCAGAACATGCACCAGGTTGATGGGAGACGTGAAATCGAACCCCGTAGATACACACATTTCTCCAGCGGGACGAACCAAAAAGAAAACAGACCATGAACACAAAAACAAGCAAACAGATCGTAGCATGATGGCGTCCGTCACCGTTACACAAGCTCGAGCTAATGAACGACTAAAGTGAAGAAACTAAACCACTAGTAAGTGCTAATCTCACACAACGCTAACCTACAAATCAGATCGACTAGTTTACACACGTAAAGTATCAGTAGCACAAACACCAGGTAAACGAGATCTTCGTTTAGCACAATTTATCTCGTCATCATCAGGCCATCGTTTTAAATCAGACGTCAAAATCTCTAGCAACAAGTGGGATGGCAAACAGGCTGTCGTCGTGGCGACCAGCTGCCATCTAGTGGTGACAGCAGAGAACGGCGACCCGACACGTTCCGGAACACGGAGGCGGTGAAAACGTCGTCCCTATAAATCATTTATAAAACCCACCCACAGGAACGGATCCGGGATTCCAGGACCACAGGGGGGACAAAACCCCGGGGACATCGTTCATTATATATATAAAATAATAAGAATAAAAATGCTTTTTAAAAACAAATGCTGTACACATACATTCAGTAGCTGTGCGCTAAACGAGTTACCCTGCTAAAAACGGAACGCGAACCTCCCGGAGTACAATCGTGACACTAATAATGAGGAATAAACATCAATAAACGAGGTAGTTTAAGATTGGGGGGGGGGACGTGAGGGGGGGTCGTGAGGGTCGTGAGGGTCGTGAGGGTCCCCCCCCCCCCCCCCCTCCCCCCCCTTCACACACACACATACAAAATACATTCGTGTGACAAACCTGAGACGCGGCACAAATCCCGCCGAGGTAGAAACAAATATAAAAGAAACGAATCCTCACGAACCACAACAGGACGAACAATAAACGAAACACACAAACGGACGTACAAGCGAACGTGCTAGGCTAGCTTTAGCGACGTTACCGCTATGAGGAAGTATTGGTCATGTCGTTGGGAAAGTCCCCGTCTGATCGCTTCCATAGAACAACCTATGAAATAGCGGCCCGGCTAATTGAGATTCGTCTTAACCAAATTAGCTCATGCTAGTAAGTGTAGCTCAGTATCTTGATACGTCGAGCCAGACTAGCACAAGCTAGCAAAGTGATAACGATAATTACGAGCGTTTATGTTTCTCTTGTAGCTGCTGCGGCTAGTTCACGGCCGCTGAGGATTAGCAGTAATGCTAACACGGCGACCTCTGAAAGCACCGAGCAGATGATAGCGATGCTACGGATCGACGGAGACGATTAGCATGACGTGCTAAAAGGCTTAAAGGAGAACCGATTAGCATTGTTAGCTGTTTTGGATCGAAAGTGCTACGTTAGCACGGTTGAATCACGCTTCACATTTTTTTTTCTGGACAGTCCTAATTAAAGGTTTTTCACAGTGGAACCTCCCAGAATGCACCTGGCTCACTGCTCAGATGGCCGTGGGGGGCGGGATCTCCTCCAGCCGGATGGACACTCGGTCCGGACTTCCCTCGGGATCCAGATACAGGTTGTCGAGGTCTCGCTCGTCGTGAGAGTAACGGCCGGAGTCGCCGGTCTCGTGGCTGCCCTCGCTGGAGTGCGAGCCCTCGCCGTCGCCCCCCGGGGGCCCCAGCGGGGACTGCAGGCATCCGGGCGGGTCGAGGGAGTATCGGAGCACGGTGGAGCCCAGCTGGTACCCCGATGAGGCGGCAAGAATCGACTTCATCTGCTGAGAAGTAAACGGGAATAAAATGATTGTACAGTAAATACAGTCGTCGTAGTCGCTATGGTTACAGGGACCAGAACCTACCACGAATCTGTGAATACTGGTAGTATAAGAGCCCTATCGATGATTAAACCCGTTTATAATATCAGAGTGCCGGAGTGAACATACACATTTACGTACACACCCGTTATTAAATGCACGATGTTACCAAAAGTATTCGCTCACCCGCCTCGACTCACGATTGTAAATCACGTCTTTAATCTAGAACATTTAATATAACGAGGGTTCCACCGTTTACACCTCAGAACAGCTTCAACTCTCCTGCTGACGTCTGTCCACAAGCTTCAGGAGTGTGTTTGTGTTTATGGGGATTCTTGACCGTTCTCACCACCAGAAGTGCATCTATGATGTCACAACATACTGATCTTGGTTACGAGAAGAGTCCCAGTTCTCGGTCTTTGTTCTAATTCAGCCCGAAAGCTGTTTCTATCGGGGGGTGGAGGGTTCGAGTTTCATCCACACCAGACTCTGAACATCACATGTAACATGTTACAGGTGGAATCCTGTCACAGTTCCTCCTCCACGCTGAAATCCCCTCACATCACCGAGTGAGCGACACACCTTCATCAATGTTCATATAAAAAAAAAAACCTGCATGCCGAGATGCAACATTTTATACACCTGTAACCATGGAAATGATGAACACTCCAGATTCTGATCATCATGAGCGAATACTTTTGGCAATACATTAGATATTCACAAAGCACTGATGTGTGCAGGCTCTACATAAATGAAGACGAGTCGACTGAGTCAAACAGTTGCTTTATTTGTGTGTCCAGGTAAAAACAAGAACCTGATGCAGTAAATTATTGCAGATCTTTAGAAACCAGCAGATGACGTTTTTTTTAAAGGAGGAGAGAAGAGGAGGATGAGGGGGGGGTGTTCAAGAGAGTGAACGCTAGCGCCTGTCTTTGGACAGGTAACACACTGCAGTGAACGCGCGTACACGACACCCCACCCAACCATCATCATCATCATCATCATGCACCCATCCACGCCAGCAGTGCAAACAAAGACAAATTAACTACAGCCAGGAGAGGAAAAAATAACAAAAATAAAAAAGCGGTCAGTCGCACCTTAAACCAGGTGAACCGAGAGCTGCATATAAACTTTATTCCATAAATGATTTTTTTTTGTTAGTTTTTTTTTTGTTGTTTTGAAATGTCATCTGGCCAAGAAACACTAAAATGAGACCAGCCGGTTTCTAAGTGTATTTTTAGCGCTCAGCTACATGACCTAACCACATAAGAGCAGAAAAATAAAGAAACGTCGGTCTACTCTATCAACACACCGCCGAGCAGACACTCGAAACTTTTAAACGTCGGCCAGAAGTCCATTTCAGCTCTGGTGATTAAAAAAAAAACAGAATAATAATAATAACAATAATAATACAATTATTGATCCTACAATTCCGTCTTCGCTACTCACATTCAACCAACCAAGCGCAACTTTCTTACAGAAAATGAAGAACTTAAGTAACATAACACGCGTCCGAAAACATGAAACATGAGCAAAACGTTGGTCTGTACAAATGATCTTTGGAGCTGTAGGAGAGCGTATGTACACACACACACACACAAACACACACCTCAAACAGATCAGATCGCCGGATTTCATCTCCACATCTCAGGTGGATTTATTTCTCTGCAATGATGACATCACAAGTCTTAGTGTGGAGGCAGCCAAGAACCAAAAAAAACCAAAACCCCAGAACCAAATGTAGAACAAAAGCAGGAGGAAGTCATGATCAGTGTGTGTGTGTGTGTGTACATCTTAATAGAAGGCATTTTTCCGATGTGTGTTGTGTGTACACGTGTGTGTGTGTGTGTGTGTGTGTATATATGTGTATGAGATCAGGACAGATGGAACGACTGCTGGCCCTCCCGAGCTGCCATTAACAGTTTCTCCCTCATGATCTCGATGCTGGAATAATCCGGAAGCTTTAGGTAGTTCACACACGTCATCACAGACGGCAGGAAGTCGTCGGGGTTCTCCGTCGACTCGAACGTCTTGCGCACGATCGTCAGGGGAGGGTTCAGACTCCGGAAACCTGAGACAGGAAGGAAAAGAGCCGGTCATGTGACTGTAATGTGAATCGCTCCGGCGACCGGTGTGATGGAGAACGTGTCGTCTGTACCTCCTACTGGTAACCGAGGACTCCCGGTTACAAACTGTAGGAAGAGTCTCTGCTGCTCGGGATCGAAATTACTCAACACCTCAAACAGGAACCGGACCGCCCGACTATACACACACAGAATGTAATTATTAACACACCATCAAGTCATATGCTTATTATTACAAGTTAATAAATTCTGACAAGATTTTGTACATCTGTAGAGAACACTCAAGGAGGAAGGACAGAAATGTGTTCTCTAAAGCAAACTGGGGGGAAATGTCGCCAAGCCCCCCCCCCCCCCCCCCCCCCCCCCCCAC
>JAOTRQ010000021.1:256254-267337 GCA_028565875.1 Hoplisoma paleatum
CTTCCTTTGTGACGCCGTTCAAATTAAAAGTCCCAGAAGTCCTTTGACGAAACGCAGCTTTTTTTCCTGCGACTAGTCGACCAATGGAATTTGGCCGACTAGTAATTTTTTTGGTCGACCAACGGATAATCGATTAATTGCGGTCAGTCCTAGCAGATACACAGTGTAACATATGTGTAGATGTTTCCGTGTTGAACTGTGCATCTACAGATCTATGTGTAGGTGTGTGTAGCTGTGCAGGCGTGTGTTTAAGGTGGCGTGCAGGCATGGGCAGGTGTGTGTAGGTAGACTGTCAGTGTGCAGTGGTGCACAGTGGTGCGTGTAAGACTCACTTTGCCTCATGAGCTGAACTGCGAGGGTGGGGCAGTTGGAGCACATGAGGGAGAACATGCGCACCACCATGATGAACATTCCCGAGCTGAGCACAGGTGGCGTCACCACCAACAGCTGTTGGATGTTGGTCAGCAGATCCCGTGATGCCACCTGCTGCAGCAGATTCTACAAAAGAATACAAAAGGATCCGTTCAGCGTCAGTACAGTGACGAAATGACCAAAAGTATCTGGACACATCAACAAAATCACGTGACCTGAACCAGACTCTATTCAAGGAGTTTTTGCTAAAGCGCTAAACGACCAGCAAACCAGGAGCTGAACGTTTCTGGGCCCCGTTCAGGCTGATAAATGAAGTTCTCACCTCCTCGTGCTGAAAATTATCCACCAAGCGAGCAAAACAGAGACACGTGCTCTCCACCGACTTCTTATCCTGCGACAACGGGAAAGGAAACACGTCAGAACGAATCCTGATCAAATTACAGGCACGGTGATGCCACGGTGATGTCACATCATTGACTGATCGTAACCACACAGGCCACAAGATGGAGCACGACAGCTATTCAAATACTAAAAATACTAATTACAAAACTCTGACATGAACATTGGACACGATGTCACACTCCAGAAAAAGTTTTCATTTTCATATTTTAAGACACTATATCAATGTGATGGTGTGTGTGTGTGTGTGTGTGTGTGTGTGTGTGTGTGTGTACATACCTGGTGTGTAAGTCTCTGTGTGAGCAGAGGCAGTGAATCGGCTACAAAGTGAAACTCGTCGGGTGTGATGCTCTGGCAGCAGTTAGCGGCGATGGCTAATGCGTTCCTCTGAGCGTTAATACTAAAAAACTCCAGATACAGCAAACAGTCGGCTAACCCTCCCTAAACACACACACACACACACAGTGTTAAAGCAGACTCACATATCTCACAGGTACATACATCAGTCTCTGTGGAGGACCGTGCGTGGACGATTCGTTTCTGTTTATTTTTGTTACTTTTAGCACTTGTGATTAATATTTAATAATTTATATATTATTTTAATATATTTAAATTTAAACAGGAGAGGCTTGTTCATCACACAAGTCACGTCAAACACACATCAATTTTGATTGACGATCATGACAATTTGGACAATTTTGTATCATCAAATTGACCTTGTCTGCATGTTTTTGGACTGTGGAAGAAGACCCGGAAGCGTCGGGAATAAACCACACAAAAACACGGGGAGAACATGCAAACTCCACACAGAAATCCCTGCCTCTGCCCGGGGAAATCAAACCATGGAAGACGAGTTCTGTGATTAAATACCAGCAGTAATAAAGCGCTAATACTGATGCTATAATCGACCCCTGAACTCTACCCGCTAGGCTACACCGTCCTCCACACAGAGATCAGTACTGCACATGGAGAGTCCCACTATGCTCCCTGTGGACCCTCCACCACCCGTGTTGGGGATGGTCCGGGCGGGTGGGGCTGCAGGACAAGTGCACGTGTACTCACGGCCTGCAGAATAGCTTTGCTGTGTCTCCGTGAGAGCATCTCCAGCGCCGTGAGAGCCTGTTCAGCCACATCAATGAACTGGATCACCTGAAGCTGCGCGGGCGCACGCACACACACACACACACACACACACACACACACACACACACACAAACACACACACACACACACACACTCATCAAAATACATACGCTTAATACACAAACACAATAACCCTCCCTGTAGCACCAGGTACACTTCTGAAATCTCCTAACTAAACATATGAACGATAGAGGCCACAGGGGGGAGCACTATCGCCATCAAAACAAAGAGTGTCCACGCTTGTAGTTAAAGTAGTCGCTCTCTGTATCCGTCGTACGAGGTTTCATTTACAAAAATAAATCTCTAAAAACTTAGCTTGCGTGTCATTTTAATGATTCTAAGAATGTCAAGCTAAATTTCTGACCTCCACACATTTTCACCTCTTTGTTGTAAAAAGTTTGACCCCCCTCCTCCTCTCCCCCCTCCATCCCCCCGAGCATCAGAGGTGAGGGGCGGGTTCGGCCCATGAGGGTTCGAGTGTATAGACGGTGATGCACTTTACCTTTTCCAGGAAGACAGGAATGGCATCTACAACTACAGCCGAAGAACGCGGCAGCGCCTCCATCATGTAGGTGAGAGCACGAGAGGCGTGGTTCATCTGAGGAGATAAACGAAGCGTCACCATGGTGATAAATGCACTGTTGCCAGCAAGTGTTGTGATTTAATCCTTGATAATCATGTTTTGCTGTCAGTGGGACTCACAATATCAAAATTATGCTCCATCTGCAACAGTGTGATCTGTGAGAAAGAAAAAATTACAATAAATCACAGTTAAACTGTTCTAGTGCGCACCGATCTGACCGAACATTACGATGCAACAAACTGTGCTGCTCAATGCATTTCGACTCCTGAAACTGTGCTGCTTTGTGTTTTCTGACTCCTGTAACTGTGCCGCTATGTTTTCTGACTCCTGTAACTTGACTAGTGTTATTTGTCTCCTGTAACTGTGCTACTCTGTATAATCAGTCTCCTGTAACTGTGCCACTGTGTTTTCTGACACTTGTAACTGTGCTGCTCTGTATATTTGGTCTCCTGTAACTGCCGCTATGTTTTCTGCCTCTTGTAACTGTGCCTCTGTGTTTTCTGACTCCAGTAACTGTGCTGCTCTGTATATATTCGGTCTTCTGTAACTGTGCTGCGGTGTTTTCTAACTCCTGTAACTGTGTCACTGTGTATTCTGACTCCCGTAACTGTGCCACAGTGTTTTCTGACTCCTGTAACTGTGCTGCTCTGTATCTATTCGGTCTTCTGTAACTGTGCCGCTGTGTTTTCTAACTCCTGTAACTGTGCCGCTGTGTTTTCTGACTCCGGTAACTGCGCCACAGTGTTTTCTGACTCCTGTAACTGTGCTGCTCTGTATATATTCGGTCTCCTGTAACTGTGCAACTGTGTATTCTGACTCTTGTAACTGTGCCGAAGTCTTTTTTGACTTATAACTTGACCACAGTGTATTCTGACTCCTGTAACTGTGCCACTGTGTATACTGACGCAGTGATGAGATAATCAGTGTTATACACACGCTAATGTCGGAGTGTTTACGATCTCTGTGTTACCAAGACGATGTATAAACTGAGAACGGACCAGAGCAGGAACCACACTCTTGACGGGGAAACCTCCCAGTGTCTCCTCGTTTCCCATCACCAGCAGCTGGCACATCTCTATCGCTGCCTGCAACTGCTGGGATTCGTCACCCGTCGCCTGTAAACCCTGCAGCAACTGCTGAGACTTCGAACCTGCAACACGGCGCCACACACACACACACACACACACACCGTTAGAGCTCAGTCAGTGGGCTCGTACACACACAGCGACGGACGATAATGAGAGTGAGACACTGACTGGCTCCGGTGCCGATGGTACGGTGAAACAGTTGAGACATGCGCGGTCCGAGAGGGCCGAACAGATGAGGAGGAAGACCACGAGCTTCCAGCAACGCTGCAACAGACAAAGAAAAAGAGAGTCGTCTAGAAAATCGTTCACATCTGGCTGCACCACTGTTTCAACACCGAGAGGAATCGGGTTCGATTATTGGCAGTGTCAGTGGAGCTCGAGTCCAGCAGTGCAATAGTGTCCCCTGCTGGCAGCTCTTCATAAAGGGGTACAGCGTGCTAACACTTATGGCATCGTTCTGTAGGAAACACACGCCACGGCCACGTATAACAGTACCTTCGGTTACATGTACCAGGCACATGTTACAGAATAAAGATAGCAACAGACAGAGAGAGAGACAAAGTTAGCAACAAAGAGTGACAGACAGATCGATAGCAACAGAGAGAAAGAGACAGAAAGCTAGGAACAGAGAGAAAGACAGTGAGACAGCAACACAGAGAAAAAGAGAGAGACAGAAAGATAGGAACAGAGAGAAATACAAAGATGATGCACACACAACAGCCGCATATTACAATACTTTTTGTCATGAACCCAGGCACAAATTACACACACACAATGAAAGACAGAGAGATATAAAGAGAAAGTGAGAGAGAGAGAGAGAGAGAGAGACATTAGGAAATAAAATCAAATACAGAAATATTCACACCCGGGGATAAAGAACAGTACAGTGTGGGTAACATGTGATCAGTACCTTGTAATCGTCCCATTTCGGAGTCGTCTGATTCACTTTCTCCAGACGTCGTCATTCCTACAGCGCCCGCTACTGAACTGGAGGCTACACACACGGAGAAAGAAAGGCACACAGTGATGAAGACCTTTGGTGAATAAGATGAAACTTGTCAGTCTATAAAGTTTGAGCCTAAACTCCGGCTGACCCAGTGAGCACGTGACCACTTTTCTATCCACTAAATGTTAGCATAAAAAAAAACGCCAGATGGATTTCGACCCCCCAAAAAATGTTTTTCACACTTGATCCTGATGTAAAAGTTCAGAGGCGTCACGGAAACGAAACAAAAATGAACGAAACGTTTGTTTAGTGAATAAACGGCGATAAATGTTTCGTTTATATTGGGTGTTTTCCACCGGACAGTCCGGTTCATCTGCTCCTGTATTTAAAGCGCGAGTACGAGCGTGAGACTCGGGAGACCTCGAACACGACTCTGTGATGCACGACACGGCTCCCCCTGCAGGAGCGTCTGTGCTAGTGCTGGTGTTAAGGAATCGAGTACATACGAGTCGGAGTCAATGGAACGAATCAATTTAGTTGATTCCTCAGAATCCGTCGCACATCTACCAAAGCATAACTGTACTTAAAGTACAAAAATATTAAAATCTTTTCGTCTAGCTCATTCCTCGGCAGTACGTCGATACGCCACCTAGAGGATTTTATCCAGAACTGTTAATAGAGACGCCAGATTGTTCACTTTTATTCTGTCGATATTTAATAAGCGTGTCTCACAGTCGCCAAACGTGACAAGGTGAAAATGTGACAAAGTGTTTGAGAAGAAAGAAAATAAGAGAGAGTAAGAAAGATCACCTGAAGCTCCTTGAGGTGTCTCCTCCGTGCGTGATGAATTGGCTCCATCCTGGTTGTTGTCGTTTTCGGCCATTTTGTCCTGTCGGCGAGTTTCAGCTGCACCACGCTTCCCTAAACCTGAACCTCGCCGACTGAACACAGTTACGCACAGGTTATTTTAAACCAGTCAGAACGACACAGCTCTATTATAACAGGCCTGATGAGATTCTCCCTGGAGTTTAATTAGTAACAACTTTTCCAAAGAGTCGCAATTTCATTCCAGTAAAACGTAAAGTTCTGATCAGTTTGTTTTAGTTAGAAACAAAGTAGTTAGAACCACACGTGCAAGCAACCAGAGTGCAAAGCAAATCAGGGAATCCACACTGATCAGAAGGGTGTTGATCAAAATTCAAGTTCTTTCAACTAAAATCAGGGAAAAAGCTAAATGTAGTGTAAAGAACAAGGCCGTTATAGGCACAGCTGAAACATGGTGGAGGTAGTAATAAACAATGACCATGAGAAAGGGGGTAAAACACACACACACGGCATTTAGAGTTCGTACCTGGTGCTGGCGCAGGAGCCCGTGGTCTTCTGTCTTGTGCTCCTCCTAAAGTTGGGGAGCTCAGCAGGGGGAGACTCACTACGCTTCTTACTCGACTTCCTCAGACCTACAGGACATGGACACAAGCGAACTCAGGACCAACGTACCGATTAAACCACTAAAAACATCCAGTGAGAAGCAGCTGGTTTAACAGGGGAGGATAATGAACAATCTGTGTGTGTGTACTGTAGAGTCAGTAAATTCTGAGATTCGGCTCACAAGACTGTTACAGAACGCTGTAGCGCCCCCTCCTTCATTTCTCCCGTCACTGTGATAGATTTTGGTATTACAGAACCTTCAAGCATCGTTCAGAAGGTTCGCACACGCTACAGCCACGTATTACAGTACCTTGTCAAGTGCACAGGCACATATTATACATTTCAGAGACAGAAAGCACAAGCTACAGCCACGTATTACACTACCTCATGTCACATGACCAGGCATGTGATACAAATTACAGACAGACAGAGAGGAAGAAAGAATTGATGCACACATAATAGCTACGTATTGCAGTACCTAATGTCCCGTGCACAGGCAAATATTACAAATCTCTCTCTCTCTCTCACACACACACACACACACACAGAGCGAGAGAGAAAAGACAGAGACAGAGAAAGAATTGATTCACACGCTACAGCCACGTATTGCAGTACCTGCAGTACGTCACGTGCCCAAGCACGTATTAAAAATGTGGGTTACAGATTGAAACGTGATGTGTACCAGCAGAATGTAAACAAGTTCTGTAGGCTAGTCATGTTTATGTAAACATATGAGAACCTGCAGACTCTACCAGGGTCATGTGACGTCTCAACTACCTACAACTAAGGAAATAAAACAACTCGTATCAGATCAAAAGTCTACAGGAAGTTGAGAAATCTGTCGAATCCAAGACGAGAACGAACGGCGCTCAGATATAGAATCACATTACACGTCGGATTCTTCGTTAATCAGACGAGTGCTGACTGACCTTTTAAAAGTGACCCCCATATAAACCCCACATCAACGTATACTCAATTTCCCACAATCCCTCAGACCCCTAACAAAACAACCAATACGGGCCCTTTCACAACAACAGGTTCTCGACTTACTCGATGCTAGAACACAGAATGGGTTCTTCTATCTTTATCTCTGGCGCGACCCACGAACCGTAATCGAGCGATCTAATCTCAGTCAGGATCGGACGAGCTCGAGATCTTTAACCCCTCGCGTTTCAGTTCTGACGTACACACGCTGACGTCGGAAATCCGTTCTGATGGTTATTAGAAACTAATAATCCTACCTCAGAACTCCCTGGGCGAGAAGCTCCGTCTGTACGTTACTGTAGCGCTCGATATTTTTAGATTTTTTTTTCCTCCACCGCCTATTATTAGCACCGAGCCAGAGAAACACGATCCCAATTCTCTCCCCCTACCCAAAGCCAGTGGAGAGACGTACATGGCTGACCAGTTATCGGTGCGTTTCTTATGAACGTTAAAAGGTTCCGCGGCCTGCGAGGACAAATGAATGAACCGCACACATTTATATGATTATATTAGTACGTGTGCGGTTGAGGTATTTTGTAGTGGTGCTGCTGCGTAATCGTCCTGAAACGTCTGAAATGTAAAGATCAGAGCGATGAGGTTCTTCCTGAAACTATTTGCTGCGCTTGTGAATCAAAGTTACTACAAAGTCGACAACAGAACAGCAGAAACGATCGTTTCCGTCTCGGACTCACAATTACACAGAATTCTTCGCAGTCCGCTCGCTAAATGTTAACAACTCGTATCCTGAGACGTCTGAAAGTCACAGTTTAGTAACGCTCGCTGCACCATCTCAACATTTACACACCAGATTTAATCCCAACTGGGAAATTAACATGAACAGTGGGTTTAATGAGGCTGATTAGCGCCATCGATTTCCTATAGTTGTGCGTCAAGACCGTACTTGCACTGCAGCGTAATTCCCCACCACAACACTAGAGGGCATCGAGTTTTAAGTGTTTGGTCACGTTTGTGTTGACCCTCTGGTCTTAACAGCTAACGAGAGAAGTCGTTGTAGAGTCCGAATGATTTTAAATGTGCCATGTGCAGAGACGAACTACCGCTGTGTGCATGCCATTGTTTTGATAGGCTATAGTGCGCCCCCTTGTGGCCTTCGTCGCTAGTACTTGCGGTCTGCATCGTTTCGACAGGGATCTTTTTGTAGGTGCATGTCAGGCAACGCAGAAGCTCTGTGGTCGCGGTTCACATCGATTCAGATGCACCACGTCACAAGTTTATTCCCTAATGAGGCAACGAGCTCGTTAAAATGTAAGTTACAAGGTGAGAGGAAACCCGGGCAAGTGTGTAAATAACATCATCATCATCATCACCATGGAGACAAGAACTAAAGGAAAGATTAGCTAAACACCTGTGAATGTTTTGAGAGCACAAACAGAAACCTCATTACCAGAAACTTAGACTGATTTGTACTTAACAGTTTAAAAACTTCAATGGTTTCAGCAGATCAGTTTTCTGTGTTTAAATTATGTATGTTGATGATGTCTGATTTATATTTATATATATGTGTGTGTGTGTGTGTGTGTGTGTGTGTGTGTGTGTGTGTGTGTGAATGTGTGAGAGTGAAAAATGTGTGTGTGTATTTTTTATAACCCTGTGAAGAAGTCGCTGATCAAAACCCTAAATGTCTGAGAAATCTGAATGTGACGTTACCCACAGAGTTAAAATGAGGTAATGACCTCACTAACAATAAAATAACCACGGCGACCGATGTCGTGTCGTTTTCTAAAAACAAACAAAAAAAAACGATTTTTGATGTTTAAATATGTATTGAGGTGTACGAGTGTATTTACTTACCTGTATTCAAACCAAAAATAGAATTGTGTATAAAATTTGGGAACTTAAATGGCCTGTATCAGGTAAGCTTGGCTGCTCGGCCTTTTCTTAAATTACAAAAAAAACTATAATTAATGAACAAATCATTTAAAATTAATAAATAAAAAAGTAAACGAGAACCGCATCCCAATTCAGGGGTTTTATCCTTCATGTAGGCTGTGTACTCTACCCTACGTAGTATTTCCTGTTTAACCGAGCCAAAGCTGAATACTTGTGTCTAGTACATAACGTGCGTTTAAAAGTGAATTCTGACGATGCCGGTATATTCTCTAATAAAATAGTCACGGGAAAAAACTCCACAATGCATCATGGGATAGTTGAGGCTATTTTTCTGTCTGGTGCATACGAGGGAGCCTTCGGAATGAGACACGACCTTTTTGCCGCCGCTGTGACGTAACCGTTCTTAAACAGGCTTCCTGGAGAGGATGCAGAGACACTGAATCGAGACACAGCTAAAGGGAGCAGGTTTGGTTAGGACTAGTTTGCTGTATAATGGACTAGACGTCCTTCTTCGACATAATGCGAAACGCAATTGGCTCGGGGAGTCGAAGCGGCAGATAAATGCATTTCATGTTCGACTTTGAGTCGGAACAGGAATCGGAGAAGCTTTGAGACCCGATGTGTTAGTGTAGCGGCGAAACGTGACGTATTGTGGAATGGATTATAAGGCGATGATCATTAGAACCCGAGCTTGTTAGACAGCTGCGTACGTAAACAGTGAGTCAGCTCAGGAGGTGTTGGAACACACCCCACAGAAACATTTCTGCCACTTTCTTTAGATTCGAGTGTCTAAAATGCCGACGCGGTGAAAGCCGAGACTCACTGGCGAGTTTGGCCTGTAGTCCGCTCGGGCCGGGTTTGCTCGAGCCTGGTGCCGTCTCTGGTTTCGAGGAGCCGGGGAGAGCGAGTCGAGGCTTGGGCAGGTTCACTCTGGGGCTGAATCGACTGGTCCAATCGAATTTGGAGGAGGCGGCGGCGGATGCGGCGGCAGAGTTGGACTTGCTGTGCTCTTTGTCCCGACTGCTGCGGCGGGGTGAGGGCGAGGAGGCGGAGCGAGAGCGCCTCGTCTTGTTCTGGTCTTTGCCCTGCTTTAGCCGGGCGCCCTGAGAGGGCGGGGCGCAGCCGCTGGCACCAGCGACCACCACCGAGGAAGAGGAGGACGAGGAGGAAGTGAAGGAGGAGGAGGAAGCGGAGGAGGAAGATGCCGAGTCGGTCACAGATTTGGCCGAGGCGGCCGATTTGGACGCCAGTTTGGAGAGTTTGGATGAGCGGCCGGCCTGCTCGCTGCCGGAGCTGGGGAAAAACGACGAGGATGAAGAAGACGAGGATGATGAGGATACGGGGAGAACGGCGTCTGCCTTTTTACGCTTTTGTGAAGTACTGGGGGCGGGACAAGAGCCGCTTTTCCTGTTCAGCGTCCTGCTGGGAGGAGTTTCGGAGGGCAGGCGACGCTTTTTGGACTTGAGGTTTGAGGTCTTAGGCGCGGGAGTCGGGTCGGGTGTAGAGTCTGCAAGTTCGGACTGCTCAGAGTTCTCTGGGGGTGGAGCTTTGGGCCGTTTGGCAGGGCTGGGCGAATAAGGTGTGCTGTTGTGCTCAGGGGCGGAGCCACGTTTCAGGGCGCGGTTGTTGCTGACGTCTCGTGATTCCTGCTGGCCTGAACTTCCTGCGGCCTCCGAGTCAGGATCAGAGTGAGTCAGTGATGGGAGAGAGACAGTGTTCCTGTACACACACACACACACACACACACACACACACAGAGAGAGAGAGAGAGAGAGAGAGATAAACACAGTTATTATCATTTTATTATCATTTTTCATTCACTGCTTGATCTGCTTTGACAACAGTTGCTGTTTACAATCCATGTCAATAAAACAATTCAAATTTGAGAGAGCGAGGGGGGGGGGGGTAAAGAAAAGACGACTCTCTCGTCCGATATCTGAGATGATAGAGAGTTGAGACGTATTTAGAAAGAAAGAGGGAGAGAGGGATAAAGACAGAGAGAGGAGAGAGAGAGGAGAGAGAGAGAGAGAGAGAGAGAGAGAGAGAAAAGAATGAAATCCTTCGTTCTCCTCTCGGTCTGATTTGGAGAAACTCCTGATTGTTCTTGGAGAAGAAACAGACAATAAAATTAGTGGCTAAATACGTCCCAACTCTCAATCGTCTCAGAAATCAATAAATATATTACAACTACTTATAAAGAATTAATAATATAAATATCACCTTTTAATTTCTCAGTGATATTTTGTATGTTTATTTATTTATTTAGTCTACAGTATCTCTAAATACTGG
>JAOTRQ010000021.1:274916-287722 GCA_028565875.1 Hoplisoma paleatum
GGGAACCAATTAATTGTATTTGCATTATTTCTTATGGAGAAATGTGTTTCGGATAGTGAACATTTCGGATACCGACCAACCTTTCAGAACGGATTGTGGTCGTTAACCGGGGTTCCACTGTATTGTCTTTTTTTTTTTCAAATTTACAGCATGTATTCATCAAGAAGGAGAAGTGAGCTTTGTTTCCCTTGTCCAGTTACAGTCCTATCCAAGAATATTGTAACACTGAGGCCAATCCCTCAGCTGTAGACTGAAATCATCTGGGTCTGACTATACATGATGAATATTAGATAATAGATCATCATTTCAGCTTTTATTTCCAGGTATCAGAGGGTACTGCCTCTTGTCTGAACTCACCCATTATTTGTATAAGTATTGGAACAGATCAACTTGAAATAATAATTTTTGCAGATAAGATTTGTGCATTTGGGATTATGAACAGAACTTTTCTTTCTACTTACTACTCTAACTATAAATGCAAAGTCTGCACAGAGACTAAATCTGAAACTAAGTATAAATATACAGCACAATTAGTTGTCTGAAAAATGAAGGAACAGGTCACACCTGGACAACAAAATACACCTGACAGTCACATGTTCCAGTATTGACCATGTAATTGTATAATGACATATATAAATAGTCTCAGTCTTCAGCAGAGATAATTGTCGTCAGTGTTCTAATGCTGTGTATCAACTCTTATTAATCCCTCAAGCTAGTTTAAGGTTAATTTAAACAAAAACATGTGTCCTTCAAGGTTAGTATCATCTGTACTCAAGACTCGATGTTTTTAAGCTATTCTATTTATAAGTATTAATTATACAGTTATATCAGGAATTTAAGTTCATTAGTAAAATGTAACATTTTCCACCACACATCTTATCCAGTTAAGTTAATAGCTGAGTTCGATCCCCAGGTCCCCAGGCAAGGAGAGTTATTTCTGTGTGGGGTTTACATGTTCTTCCAGTGTTTGTGTGGGTTTACTCCAGGTGCTCTGGCTATTGCCCACAGTCCAAAAACATGCAGGGCAAGTTAACTGAAGATGTTCACATGTCCATTACTGTTTTTTATATAAACTTGTGTTAATCCTTGTCAAATGGAGAGTGTCTTTCTGTTAAGAATGTAAGTGTAATACTTGTAAGTGTAAAGTTAAAATCCTAATAAGCAAAAAACTAATAAAACTCTTTAGAAGATCTCTAAACAGGACTGGACATTTAATCTCATGCTCTACCTTCTAGTCTGGTGACCAGCAGATTGCCGTTAGTCCACTGATAGATCCAATGTTGGAACGTGCTGCATTTTTGTTCCACTTCAGATGTGCCTTGGTTAACCAATCTACCAGTGTTATCAAACAGTGAATATTTGAGGTATTCTCCTTTTAGTTCTGCCTCTACGGTTGCATATGGGATATTGTTGGCTGGCCGATACATTAAATATAAAGGAATCACCCTGTTTGTTGAAATAAGAAAAAAAATCAACACAAGTGGTCCAACCTTTGTGATGTTAGTTCTTATTCAAGTACTGAAAACATTTACTTACTCCAATAAAAAACCAAAGTTTTCAATCACCCTGGCCTCAGCAGCAAAGATTTTGCAATATTCTCGAACAGTGTTCTGAATCTTACATTCCTAAGGACAAGAACATTTCAAAAAGGTAAAAAAACTGACAATGATAGTGTTTTTACCATTATTTAAAAAAAATAAGTGGTTATAAAAACTCTCACCTTCTCTTATTTTCACAAAGAAAAAGTTTCAGTATTGCTTTACCTGTTTAGTGGTCTCAAGGTTTGTGAGTGCCAAGCTGTTTTCCTCTTTTAATCCGTATAATATAGGGTTCTTAACTTTGGCAATGCAGGTACTTCCAGACTCAAAGACTGGGTCCAGGCCATAAATGACTTTTGCCCTGCTTGTTTTATGTGTGATGCCCTCCCCAATATGCACCTCCTCTGTCATGACACGTCCAAAAAACTTATCACCCCAGTAGCCAGGGTCCACCAGACCTTTGGTAAATAGCAAGGGCGTCATCTCAATCTCCTCACCCACTAAAGAGAACATATAACATAATTTCACATAATATGAACCATTAATAATCAATTAAAGCATTAAACTGGTTACAGCACACTTTCAGTAATCCCTACCTTCTATATCATCTCGTAGGAAGAACTCTGCGAGTACTGTCAAAGAGTAAACATATATACAAAGTTTGCAGGAAATATGTTTGAAAATTAGCTTCATATTGTTTAAACCAAATTAGTTTTTGAGACAAAAATGTATGGTTTACTCTCTGAGCTGAGTAAGTAGTCAGTTGTGTCATTTCCGTATTCATTCTTGATTGTGCAGCTGTACACACCACAGTCTTTATTGGAGGCTTGGACAATGGCCAGTGCCACTTGACTCTCATCTCCTGCACTGAAAGTTAATTTGTTAGGTTAATATATTCTGCAAGGTTTCCCATTTACATCTGTATGACAATCTCATGCACATTTTACCATAATCTGCCCCTGGAGTTCAAATATCTGAAAATTTTCTGTGTAAAATATTAGTCATTTTACATGTTTTAAGTATAATTAAGGTCTCTACATTTCAGTTTCATTTTGTTTACATTTATCTATGTGTTATAAAAATCCAAATGTTTTATTTAGCTTCTAATATAATGTTTCATCACCCAAGTGACCTTCAATACAGTTATGAGTAATTACCTGAATGTTTTTGGATTGGGGGGCAGAGTAAACCCAGGAATGGAATCCAGTACTTCATTCTGTGAGGCAACAGTGCTAACCACTATTCCACCATGCATTTAAAAGCAAATAAACTTAAGTCAAGATAATGAAAATGAACATATTTAGTATTGAGGTATTGAAATTTTGACCCACAATGCTGTACTAACTATGTTATAATTATGCAATTAATGTTTCCTCTAATTTTCCTATTTATGGAAAATATTTATTCATTTAGCTCACTCAGAATAGAAGACTTTTGTGCATTGCTTGTCAAGTACCAATCGTATTTCAACCTTCATAAAAGTATCCAATAAGCTTGTGAATTCAAATTTGTTGCAGGCTTCAAACTGTTTTTCTGCTCTGAAGCATGAAATGTTGATATTTTGTTATTTTGATCAAATGTCTGCACTCTTACGACAAACTATCCAACGATTCAGTGAGGCAGAGACATTTCTCATTGAGACATTTTAGTAAACAAATTAGAAGTTTCAGCTAATTTCAACAATGTAGACACATACCAGCATGTTTTAATACAGTTATTATCTGTTATTTGAACAAACATAGTAAAATATGTTTATTTGTGGTCTGGAAAATTCCAACCTGGCCAACACAAATAAACTATTTACAAAAAATATTTTATATCTAATGCACTAAAAATAAAGATGTAAACTTGTAATTTGGTTTTGAAGAAGCAGCAATAAGATTACGGTGATGAGTGACGTGGGTTGCAATGCAGGATTTACCATGCACTTACAAATCATGATCAAATACTTTTGTGTGTTTATTACTTTAATGTCCATTTGTCTAAAATAAAACACATTACATTGTGAGATTCTGCTGGTTGTCATGTAAATGTCATGTAAATATTGTCAATTTGAATATAAATACAGCTTGGTGATAATACAAAATAGAAATACTGTGATTATGATCTATTTTATGAGAACTGCAATAGTTTGTGATTTAAAAATAAACAGGCTCAATTTTTTAAACACTGGTAAAAACTACACATATTAAGCTTTCAATAGATACCATATTTACATGCAGTGAATGACATCATCAAATTTTAGAGAAATAGTGCAAAGCATATTGCATAACCTGTGTTCATAAATTATATACACACAAGCTCCACTAAGTAATTTGAGAAACAAAGTAATGTATAATTCTCAGATAACGCATATTAAAACAGACAAAGTTAGTAAATAAATTGTTCAACTTAAAGCTTGAATATAGTTTTACTAAAAATAAGGACAACAAAGTAAAGTGTTGGAATTTTTATTGTTATCATTCTTATCAGGAAATGTAACATAAGACTCTGAATGTGAATAATACTGCGGGCTACATGCCTAGACCCATCAATTTATTTGATCATACCCAAAGTCTTCCAATTCATTAGGATTCATTAAGGTAATGGTCACTTAAGATAAGACACTTTCTGAAATATTTTCTGTTCACATAATCATACAGGTGTAACATACTTGAATAGAAAAAAGGGACCCAATAAATAAAACTGAATCAACGTAAATAAAATAAGGGCGTCTTCAGTTAGATACATCATTTTCCAATTTTTGTTCCTCCCTGAACTACTGCTTGGCGGTTCATGAATAAGCAATAATGAATTGAATTAGCTAGTCAGCAGCACCATGAAAACTTTATGTACTCAAAATTACCAGTGACCCAAAGTAATCAGAGTACTTAACGGAACCAGAGCACACAGGACATGGGCAGAGCCAGACATTTTTAACAGGACCATGCTCACCTCTGAAGATGTATTTGCCCATTTACAACATTGAATCTGAGACTGTAAGGGGTATGCTCGCGTGTCTCGTTGAGTTTAGCTCTGAGGCAAGCGAGCTTACAGATCGCAGCATTCAGACGGCCGGCCGGCGTAACGTGCATGCTGACATGTTCTGCACATAAAACATACTTGAATACAAAAAAGGGACGCAATAAATAAAACTGAATCAACGTAAATAAAATAAGGGAGTCTTCAGTTAGATACATAATTTTCCAATTTTTGTTCCTCACACCCCTCGCGCTTGCCTTTGCGACTTTTTCCACCTATGCACGCGCGATCGTATTAAACCCATTCAGTCGCGCGCTACTCGTTGGAGTTGGGCGTCAACACGCCCCCTCGCGCTTGCCTTGGGTACCTGGTTTAGAAGGCGAGCAAGTAGTGTGCGGTACTTTAGCTGCGGGCAGGGTCGTGAGACACCCACGCTGGGGTCAGAGCGGCTGACCCATCTGTGAACGTGGGGCCTCCACGGCCGCACGCAGCGGATAGTGCATCTTGCCCGGGTGGTTTTGCCACGGCTGTTCCTGCGCGTCCGCCTAACGGGCCCAGGTTAGCGATTGCTTTCACCCTGCCTTTGTGGTGCACGCGGCGAGAGGCCAGTGACCAGTCCAGGCCGGGTCAGGATGTCTGTCAACTGGGTAGCTAGGTACCATCCCTTCCCCCCAGTGGACCATCACCAGGTTTTGCACAGCAGGCTACTCCTGCCATGCTTGGTAAGGAGCACTACAGTCGCCTGGTGCCCCCTGGTGGCTGGTTCACGTTTTTTCTTTCGTTGCGGGTTTTTTGATATTTAGTTTGGATCATTGGTTCGTGGGCTTTTATCACTGACCCCCTGATCTCTTGATAGGGCTAGTGGTAGGATGGGCGCATCTATAGCTATAGCGGTCAGTCAGCTACCAATCAGGAGATTGGGAGGTATTAGTGTTTTTTTTTGTTATTTAGGGACAGCTTTCATTTTATGTCTTCGACACGAGTCTGTTTTCATTTCTGTTTTATTGTTTTCCATTTCGGGAACCTGGGCGTTTTTCTGTCGGTCAGCTGCCGGGCAGATGGAGACAACGCCACTTCCTTGGGCGATGTCCTAGGCATCACTAATATCTGTAGTGGTGCGGTTCTCGGATGTGGCAGACCCTTGGCCGCACCTGCCCATTCCCCCCAGGGAGTTTTTTGTGTTTTAACCCTTGTTTGTTTTTCTCCCTTACAGGTCCTCGAATCACTGTTGGTGTAGTGGGTGGCACACGGCGTCTCGACTGCCGAGGGCTGGGTTCGATTCCCGGACAGGGGGTTGATGTGTCTTGTTTTGTCCATTTTTTAAGTTTATTGCATTTTATTATTTAAATAAACTTATATTATTTTTGGTTACTCAGCTTTTAGAGTCTTTATTCCCGCGTTTGTAACACCTATTAGACCACATGAGAAAGTGGATGACCAGCAACAAGATGAAATTAGAATTAAACGATTACCTTTAACTGAAACAATAAAGCAATTTTTTTTAAATAATAGAACTTTAATGTCAAAGTATTTGTATATTTATCCTGTAAATTAATTACACTAATTGAAATGTCAGTCCAAGAGTTTGTGTATCATAAAAGTCAGTCCAAGGATTGTGTATCATAATGTGCTGATAAGAAATGTCAGCATAGTTCTGGCGGCATAATCAGAACTTAAATAATCAATTAAAAATCATGACAGCCATTTTTAGCCCTCAGCAACTCACCACTGGTAATTAATGTTGCTTTTGCGCAATATTAATGTAGCCTTATAAATTTTCTGCATTAAAAAGTGCTTTAGCAACGCTTCTAGCATTTAATTTTAGGACTTATATTTTGGCTTGGAAGCCTTTAAGACCTTGACAAAGATAGTTAAAGAACTCTTTTCCAAAACGCTATAAATCCAATTCAGTCTTTTTGTTTTTAAACAAGAAAACATGAACTCTCAATACTCTCAATTTATGCAATTTCAAATCAAATATATTATATAATGAGTTTTAAAAATCTATTATTTTATGTTTAATCCTAAAATAATTTTCACACAAATTATTTTTATTCAATGCAGAACCATTGAAAATGTAAGAATTACTGAAAACTGAGTGGCATTACAAGTAAACAATTGAGAGAATGACTCCTGAGTAAAGGCATACTTTGCTTAAGAACAACAGGATAGCCATTGAACAAATACATTTTTACCTTTCATTTAGGATCTTGAATACTAGGGCCAGCGGCCAAGTCTTCTAATACCCACTGATATCAGACCTTAGTAATTATAATAATATTAATACAATTAAGATAGACAAGCTTGTCCTGGTGAGTCGAGAACAGGGCTTGTGATTGGAAGGTTGAATTGGTTATATTCAGAGAGTTGAGGTCATGACTGAAGTGCTCTTGAGCAAGTCAGCTAACTCTTACTTACTCCATGTGCATTGTGGCTAGGGCTGCCCACCATGCCAGGCACATGTGCCCACTAACGAATGCTCACTGGTATGTGTAAATGTGAGTTTCACTGCATTAATCGTGTTAAATTCCTCTTTTGTTTGATGTACTTTGGCTAAACTAACTTTTTTTTTCAAAACCTTAACATTTATAGTATGACTTTTCTCTTATGTTATTAGATACGTATGGTAAAATGTTTTAAACTAAAATATCTTTATGATATATCTTAATATAATTCTTCAGAGCAATTAATGTAAAAATGTGTTTTATTGTAGTTAAAAAGAAAGACAAAAAGTGCTAACAAGGAAGTCACCTTCAGTTAATGTAACCTTTAAGTGAAATAAATAGTAAATTGTGTTTCTAATTATGATGGGATATTCTAAATAAACAACAACAAAAACCTGTTAACTCTAATGCTTCTGTCTTGTAATACTAGGTTGAGTTGATTAACTAATAAGGTGTAATATTACACAGCAATTAAATGTGCAAGGTCATCTCTCACTGCTAACATGAATAAATAAATCAGAGTCACAGGTTGGCATTAACTCTAAACAGGCTTATGGTGTACTTAGTCTGTCCTTTCCCTTACGCCAGCTAATTAACATTAGATGGTAAAAATAGCTCTCCCAGACCATCAGTGAATTTCAGCATGTGCCTACAGCAGTTGGCTCAGGCCTTATCCAGAAAAGCTTTTAGGGACCAATTTACACCGACTGTGGTTTTACAGTTTTTTTTTTTAAATAAGAAAATGTTTTTAAACCTTCAAGAGTCCACTGTCATTTTTTTATTAAATTTGTTGATTCCAACTTTTGCTGAACTTCTGTCGTGATGTGGCACGTCATGGCGGCAAATTAGTGCAGACGAGTAATGCGTGGTAGATCATAGTTTGTAAATAGTTTCTATGTTCCAGCAATTCAATAAAGAATTTAATATAATTACATAATCAAATACACGTTTGACACATGGGTTTTACATATGTCAAAATAATGCTAGGAAATACCGAAATATGCGGCTGTAGTATGCTTTTATTCTCTCTTTCTTATTAATAATACATCTGTCTGGATAGGTAACAGAAGGTTTTGCAATATGCATTTGTTGTAGTGTGCTTCTCCAGAGCACATGTGTCAAACTCGAGGCCCGTCGCATACCATGTCATTTGATGTGACCAGGAAGAGCTTAAAAGATCTGATTGACTTGGTTACATTTAATAACATTTATACTGTCTTATAATGTGAGTTTGAATCCCCTGCACTAGAGGGTATTGCAGTATGCAACTAGAGCATGAGCTTCCTAATGGTATTGCAGTACATAAATCTACAATGGTTACAGAAGAAAATAATTAAGACCACTACAGCATTATCTAAGAGATACTGTATGCAGGATGTATGTTATAGGATCCTCTGGTAAAAATGAGTTGGACATCTCTGTCCTAGACAATTTCATGAGATCGGGTCCAACAATAAAATATGTCAAAACAACTGAGGGTCCAACAACTTAGGTGACAGGACTGTTGAGGAAAAAAAAGCTAGACAAAGAAACTAGGAGGTCAGTGACCATTGGCATCGACATTGAAGGCTTACAACATTGAGAAGACAACATAGATTATTGTCAATCTTAGAAATATAGCTATACCAATGCCAGAAGTTTAGTGGAAAGTACTTAAATTCTAGCTGGCCTACAAACACACAACAAACACAAACAGACAGCGGACTGTATATATCTATTGTAGCATACTGTAGCACAACCTCTAGTTGCTTGTGTGGTTGCAATATATCTGCAGATTTGATCAACTTTGCAAAAATCCTTTGCATCACAAAGACGTCAACAGACCTGATACACGCTACCATAGATGTCTTGTAGTGTCAATGACTTCGTGAGTCATAGCTGTTTCGACAGCAGATTTATGTGGGTGGTCTTATTGTGTTGGCCCATCTGTGTATACAGGCACAAACAACTCACCAGCTAAAATCAATCAAAAACAGTAATAAAGAAAAATGAGTCTACGCCACAAACTTAAATCACATTTTAAAGTTTCATAAAGCATCAAACTGAAAATCTAAGTATATTATTGGCACCACATACTTTATAGGATTATTAATGAAAAAATACTATATACTAAATGCAACAACTGTATGTGTATTGTTTAAAGGTGTACTATGTATATATGTGCTGTGAAAAATATATGTTAAAATAAAGATTTTCATCACAGAACTAGGCTCATACAAATACATTTGTTTGATACAAGATTTATATTGAATGTGTAGATTTTTTTTTATCACTTTAGGCTAGTAAACATACTGATTTAACTTCCATCTGCCACACAGCATTTTGTTTAAGTGTGTCAGATTCAGTAAGATGCAGTTGGACATATACAGCAGCATAATTTAAACTCTCTAGCACTCTGTGGGTCACAGTTTCTTCAGTTGGCTTGTAGGGCATTCTGAGAAAGCATGTAAATTTACTTACTTTTTTTTATTTTGACAAGCTAACAGAGTTAATGTTCCAAATAAAAATTCAGATGAACGTGGATTAATAATTAATTTACTAATGCAATGTTGTAGTAATGCCTTACTAATGCAACATGCACTAACAACTAAACTTACCAACATTGTGTTCCTAAACTTAGACTATGGTGTGCTGTTTAAAAACTAGACAGCTGTGTTTTGACTGAGAAGCTGAGTTGGAGTTGCATCAGGTGTATGAGAGCGTTTTGAGAGCAAACATAAGCATGCATTGGTAATAGAACCAAAGGGGCTCCAGTGGGCACTAAAGGCTCTAACAGTGTTTCTCATATTTGTGTTTTTGAACTGTAGTCTGCTTTAACTAGAGTACAGTAACTACTTTGAAAGCACATATGTATGTCACTCTAGATAAGAACATCTGCTAAATGTTGAACATGTAAATGTAAGAGCTTATTGCAACAGATGCCTGGCATCTAGTGACTGCTGGAGATGTTCGTGTTTGCCAGGTGCCCTCTCCCATGTGGCTTGCTAGGAAAGCTCTATTACCCCTTTTCCATTAACAAAAAATGGGCTCCATTTTGATGTGCAAACTTGATTTTCAACCAATTAAGCATGTCACCATCAAAAATGAGATTTCAGAGATCACTGGATTAAAATTTAAGCCACAATTCTGCTAATATGTATATGAGATGATTTGTACAATATGACTTGTTAAAAAGGACACAATAAAGTATGTTTTTGTAGAAAAATCTAAATATTCACTTAGATTTCATGTTTCTATGTCCTACTTTCACTCCTTGTAGATAATTTATTATTTTTACATTAAGCTTAATTTACTCCTCTAAGAAGATTAATTTTTGCCTCCCAAGCTTCTCATGGCCGATCAGTCAGGTTTGATGATGACGTGCGTAGTGGGTGCTGATGTTCTTAGAAAGCCTTGATGACCCTCTTACCTGTTCCCTTTTGTTTATGTGTAATAACCATGAATGGTGTGGCAGCTTAGTGGTTAACACTAAGTCATTAAGTCTCAGGTAATACCTGTGATCTGGGAATTTATGTGTAGAGTTTGCATGTTCTCCCCATGTCTCTATGAGTTTTCTATAATAACTCCGGTTTTCTTCAGCAATCCAAAGACATACAATCAGGTAATCTTGAGATACTGAGATTGTCCTGTATGTGTTTGTCTTAGTGTCCTGCAACAGACTCGAGATCTATTTAAGTGTGTCACACTGTTACCCTAAATAGGATGTAAGCGTTGTTAAACTAAGTAATGGCTGGATAGTTGGATGCAATTATTATAGGTGCCGGAAAGCAAAGCTACTTGCTGTAACATTTAACTTTTGATAATTATAGATTACATTTACATATTGTGTTGTTTTACTCTGAGGTGGTTCTGATGGAGACCCTCTCTAAAGGCTGGATCATGGCTGACGTGCCAACCCTGCCACACACACTTTCCTGACAGCCTGTTGAACATGGCATGTTCGGATATGCTATTGAGCAAACATCTGAGCCCATAAAGCCTCTCCCTGTAAACCTTTGTATTTATGCACTGGCTCATTAAACTAGATTAGCTGGAAGCATTTAAATTATCAGGAAAACATACAAGGAGAAAAAACCCAAACTCTCAGAATAATGCACAGAGAATAAATTATTGATGAACACAACAAACACCAATGAACTCATACTGGACTTTAGGGATATAGACGGAAATGATGCAGTACCAGATCTCAAGATCTCTGAGGATCTCTTATGGTCAGTCAACACCATACAAAATTGTCAAGGGGGGCAGACAAAAAAGTGTTACTTTGTGCACTACGAAAGAACAACATATAGAGGAAGCAGCTAGTGGCCTTATACACGGCCAGCATTAAATGCATTCTATCCTTTTGCATAATGTTGTGGTATACAGTCTGCACTACAGCAAACAAAATGTGTTAATAATGCCTTGTTTTCCTAAAATGCAAAGGACATTTTAAACTGTTGAAAAGACTTGTGAGTTGTGAGTCTGAGATGAAAAATATACTAGTTTTAGGTTTTAAAAAACTACATGAATAATCTTCATGAATGCTCTTGCAAGTTTTTTTGAATTTAGCTGAAGCACTTACTGTGACGACTTAAATAAAATATAAGTGGGATATTAATTTTAGCTTCATTCTTCTTCTTTTGGAGTGGTATGGTGACTTAGTGGCTAGCACTACCTGGTGCACGATAAAGTTAGTTACAAAGGTACAATAAAAAATAGCTATGTTTGGGTTTCCTTTTACTTAATTGTGATTTATAAATGATAATACAATGATGACTAAAGAAATTGATGAGTTACAATCTGACATATGGCTACTGTGTTGGCTCAGACTATTCTTTATTGCAGTACTCTGGCTCTAATCTGTTCAAAATGCACATGCTTGTCTCCTCTCTCCTCAAATGATGGATGCTCACTGGTGCCCCAAGTCTCTAAAAATATTTGCTCCTAGACACTCCAATATTAGTTCTTACATTCTCTCTCTCTCTCTCTCTCTCTCTCTCTCTCTCTCTCTCTCTCTCTCTCTCTCTCTCTCCCTCTCTCACACACACACACACACACACACACACTTTTACTGATGTTCCTATTTTGTTTTGGGAAATTGAGCCACAGCTGAATGGGGATGTAACCCAGGCAGGAAATTGAGGGGCGCTCGCGTCCCCCGATGTGTCAGATTTATATTTAATAGCGCCTCTGCTGACGCCACTCGTTCCCGAAACGCCCCCCCTCCCTCTGTGCCGGGAGTGCAGACGGACAGGTGCTAGTGGACCTGCCGGTGCCGCATCAGAGTCCCTTCACTAGTAGGAGTGTGTAAAGTGAATGTGTGTGAGTGTGAGTGTGTGTGTGTAGGGGGGGGCAGAACTAATCTTCATTAGTCTTCATCGATAAGAATCGACCCCATGAAGCCCCTCCAGGACATTTATAGGATTGCGAAAAGTGTCGCGCTGGAAATTTACGGTGATTTTCCGGGATCGATACCGGAAGCTGCAGGGCTGCATCAACGATCGATTCAGCTTCAAACGACGGGTCACAAATTCCTACAGACCCGCTCCGAAAACCTCTATGTTACCTTAATGCTCATATAAATAAGAATAAAAACCGACCAGAGACGTCGCCTTCTGGAAGCCTCCGCATTGTTAACTTTATTTGTATACGGCTTCTTTTGAACATTAATTCGTCCTGATGCCCGTATAAATAAGACGAACTCAACAGTAAGGACTGAGTCAGGATCTTTCCTGATCCCAGGTCTCAACGGATCAACAGCGGTGACTGACTGCACCGGAATCGAATTTCTGTCCCATTTCCGTTGAATAACCTGGCGTATGTGTGTGTGTGTGGGGGGATTATCTTTGGGGGGGGGGTAGTTATTGTCACTTCCTGAAGG
>JAOTRQ010000021.1:310894-325739 GCA_028565875.1 Hoplisoma paleatum
TTAGTCGATTAGTTGAAAGAAATGACGACCACTGGTCGACCAGCAAAATCCTTGGTTGTGGACAGCCCTAGTTCTGTTAGTTTTTTGGCCAAATTTCTCTGTTGACGAATGGGCTTGAGATTTGTTGTCTTAGCTTAGCATCAGTTTTAAGACTCGTGCATTGCTGCCCTAGGTACATGCTCTTTTTACCCTCAATCACTTCACTATCATTATTCAGAGCTACTAATTTCACAGCTTTTACAGAAAAAATGTGAAAGTCCATAATATTTATTTCCAAATTGTTATTAATTAGTGTAGTAAAGAAAACTTTATCTTATGTTGTTATCTTGCCTGCTGCAGTTGGTAACCAACGTTAGAGGCCAAGGTACAGAGATTTTAAGGTGCGAGTGTAACATTGATTTATAATGAAGTTGTTGGATTGTTTTTGTTTTCATAGATCCTGAACAAGTAAAATTGTCATCCACATCTAAGCTGACTAGACTCTACTACTGTAATGTCTGTAACAAGAACCTGGTCTTAACCTCCACTGAGATCCTCAAACACAAACAGCAACACCAATCCTGATCTTTTTCTGACAATCGTTTTCTGTTGAATGCACCAGACTAGTGTTCTTGATAAGATTTAGAAAGTTTTAACCTCTAGTCTTAACGTCATTGTTTTATAGTATATTTGTAGTATAGTACTAATAATAACAGTTATAATATTAGGGCCACTGGAAAAAAAATAGTTTAACTTTCTGGCATAAAGTTTAGATTTCAAGATTAAAATCAAAAAGGCTCATTGTTTTCATTAATGTGGTTATCCGGTAAACTGCATTTACATTTATGGCGTTTATATTGCACGTTTTCATCCGCTTGACACGGCAAAATCTGTGAATCAACATTCATAGAATTTTCATACAGGTATTTTATAGTACAGTACCATAGTATAGTGGTACACTTTCATCAAAAAAGGTTTATTGCCAAGAAATGTTGATGTGCCAGAATAAACATCCCTCATTTAAAAAAATATGAGGTTATGGCCATAACATTTCAATTTTAATCCCCCAAAAATAAAACTTTTTTTTTTTTTACAGTGGCCTTAGTATGGTTTAATTTTTATTAACCACCCAACAAAAATCTTGTAAATGTAAATTTTGTTATACAACAGTGATAGGCATTAAGAAAATGTTGTCTGAACATAAAGTCATAATAAATGTAATTTGCCTAAACTTGTAATACACTGAATTTTCTTAATTTACTTTTTTTAACACAACATACAAGTTAAAATTACAACATACAACAAAATTATTATATACACTTTTGTGCTTTTAACATTATGTGCATTTAAATGGGCAGTGATGGCTTAGTGGGTAAGGTACTGGGCTAGAAAACAAAGGTTGCTGGTTCTAGATCGGTTTAAGCACCACTACCACCTAGTTGGGCCCTTGAGTAAGGCCTTTAACCATTGATTGCTCAAAATGGTGTCATTGTAATCATTTTGGATAAAGATGTATGCTAAATGTATATATTTGGGTTTATGTTTAAATGGGAATATATTTTAATAGTTGTTCAATTTCCACTAGAGATCAAACTGAGAGAAACTGTGTAAAGGTTTTGAGTATATGGCACAGTGGGATATTTTGCTAGCACGTCAATATCAAAATTCTGAACTACTTGGTTCAAGTGCACAAATGAAATAATATAGATATAATGAATGTGGCGCTTGGATCAAATTGATGTGTACATAGAAATGTAAAATCCTTCTTAATCACTGCCAGCTATTGTAACTTTTTCTGTAGCCACTTTTCACTAAAGCGATCGACATATTTGATATACTGTATATGTAAAACATGCAAAGTAAGATTCAGAGGTCAAATTTTTCATTAAAATATAGAAGGGGGTTTAATTAATGATACAAACCCACAATATGTAACACTTCAAAGCAGCACATTGGCACAAAGTTAAAGAAGCAAGACAGTACAGGAAATAAAAACCTTTCTTTAAAAATAATCAGAATACATATTAAATAAATATTTAATTTTCAAAGTAATAGATACATGTTAACATATGCACATTGGCTGAATTAAATGACTTAAAATATCAAATCATTACTCATTTACTTAGTTACTTGAAAATAATGTTATTGAATAAATTAAAAGGCACATTCATTAAGATGTATGAATATATTCTGGGTTTAGCTTTAAAAATGAATATTATCTTAATTAGTTTCCATTTTGGAAAGCAATTGTCTTTCTGTAAGACAGGGAATTGTTGGGACATGGCCACACGATTTGCGTTTAGTTTCTTCCTGATATTATATTTTCACAATCATAACTAACATATCCAGCATGTGCTTGTGTGATACGGATTTGCATGATCTAATTTGGTATAAAGATATCTTCCTCTATGATGGGTGTGGTCAGATTTCAGTACCTTCCAGCCAGAAGCATGTTCTTTATGATGGGGTTATGATGTGTTAGGTAGCAGCTTTGAGACCATCCATGTCTCTTTAAACATACAGTATAAGCTGAGGTGATCCCAGGCAGTGTTTGTTTGTTTTTTCTTTTTACTATGAAAAGCATTCGGTAGAATTGTATACAGTATATTGTACTCAGCTGAAAAAGACTTTGGTCCAGGGTAGTATCGTGTTTTTGCCATAGTAAAATACAGTATATAAAATTGTGTTTTTTTGTATTGTTTTCATTTTGTGTTTAACAGTGACTAAATGTTTACTTTTTAAAGTCTTCAGTCTCTGTGTTATAGAAACAAAAAGGTCACTTTGCAATTGATTACAATGACAAATTAGATTGTACAAAGTGCCACTATTAATAGCCAAAAAATTCAATAGTATCATTCTACACCATTAGTATTTCATAACTGAGTAATCGTTTATATATAATAAACAGATTGGGCTTAATGCTAAAACATTTCTGCTGGCGCTTCGTATTTTGTCCGCAAACAGATTTCCATGCAATACAGTACAACGTTAAATTTGTCGTGTTTGGTTTGCAACTTTAGCATCATGATCAATTTTACTTTCCTAAGTATTATTGTATACACAGTATGCGTTGTAGTGCAATCTTCCCCAGCATCATGTATTCTTGATGATCAAATCAATATTTTACCTGAACAACTGCAGTAATTATCCTAAATACAACATGGACCCAAGATACCTGTTTTAGTCTCTTTTTCAGGATGTTTTAAATCCTTTCTTTAATCTCTGTCTAGAACACTTGTATATCGAGAAAGAAAATAAAAAATGGGACTGTCGAATTAAAAACATCAAAACGTCTGTCTATGTGATGTAAGATAATAAAAATATAGGACATTTACTTTGTTCTCTTTTTTCTAAATGTTTTATGTCTGTGTTCCCTTAAGCAGCTCTTATCTTATGGTCTACAATTTCTGGAGCCCCTACATTAGCCAGTAAAAATTACGGATGAGGGTCGAGGTGGGGGGGGTCTCTTTACCTGTTGGCATCCCCGTAACTGGTCTGGAAAAAGAAGTATGTCAATGGAATGCAGCCAAGCATTGTGCAGAAGAAAAAATTATATATTTTTAAATCATGATGGTCAAATAAGTCTGGCTTTACGGCTCGTTTTACAAATGGAACCCAACGTTGTGCTCCATTTCCTTTCTTTCAATGGAAATGACCCCTTCCTGACCTCCTACCCAGCCTGTTCTCACCGCACAGCCTTGTGCTTTCCACCACAGCAGCCACAACTCTCCCCACATCGCAAACATGCACGTAGGGGTAGGTAGCAGCACATGCAGGGCACAAAAAGTGACAGAGCCACCAGTGCCATCCAGCGGGCGCAACAAAGTGGATGTGGCCTCTGGCCTAGAGAGTCCTCACATGAGCAAGGTTCCCAAAATTCACCTTCAGAGTCTGACATGCAGTGATAAAGCAGACTTTCAGCACACCACACACATGTCCACTGGTGCAAGCAGTGTAGAGCTGGGTCTGGAGCGTCCCGGCAGCGGCCGCGACCGTTTTCTGAGGCACTGAAAACCGAGCGGCAGTACACGCAGCGTGACGAACAGGAGGACGATCCCTGTGGGCATGGGCTGTCGTCATCGGGTGAGATGGCATCTCCACCACCACTGGTTCCACTGCCTCTTTTACGAGTCCGTGAATGGGGTGTGGCGAGTGAAGTGTGTATGCAGCATGGTGAGGGTGAGCCTTTCCCTGTGTCCTGTGGGGAGCTGCCTGTGGAAGACACTCCTGCAATAGCATTGGGTATGCAGGTCGGTGAGGAAGAGTGATGCTGTGCACCCTTGGTGTCCAGCATAACAGTGACCTCACAGCCTGTAGTGCCTAATCCAGTCAGCTCCTTCTCAAAGTGCACCACACACAGCTCTGTCTTGTCTGAACCTCCTCCAACCACAACTCCACCTGTCAGGCCCCCAACCTTGGTCCTTGCTGCCCCAGCACGCCTATAATCCTCATAACCACGTGAACCCCATAAGTCCTTGCAAGGATCAATGTTGCGTAGGTCACCTTCCTCCATCAGAGTCATGGTAGGAGAGAGTGGGGACAAAGGTGAAGAGACTGGTGGGGCTAGAGGGGAGGTGGGAGGTGCAGGAGGAGGGGGAGGAGGGGCTGGAGGATTCAACACAGCTGGCACTTGAGAAAGATGGCACGGTCGAATGTGAACCTGTGAAGAAAAAAGATTTTTTTTATTAGAGATTTAGAATTATGATACCAACATAATAATAATTTTACCCCATTTACCTTTTTTATTTATTTATTTATTTACAAAGATTTAGTTTTTTCCTATAATTAATGCCAATGTGCCTCATCATTCAGTCCTAGATATCAATCTTTTTGGAGCATCTTTTTGCCTTGACCTCAAAGACAGAGACTTTGGTACGTTAACAAGCAAGTCTCACAACTCGTTAGTTCGTTACTTTGACCCTTCTTCATTTACAAAAACTTCCAGCTAGTGGTGTAGCCAAACACCACAAGAAAGTAGAAATTTAAGAAATAGAATTTAAGATATAAACCTGCCTGCTGGACAGCACTGGTGCTCTGAGATGTGTGACCAGGTTGGTGGTTTACCATCCAATCCAATTTGGGTTTAATTCTAAAAAAAACTTGTCATCATTTCTCATACATTTTTGAAATTAATGGAAATAATCACTGCATGAAGCGAGTCGTGTTACATCCCATCAGTACATTTTATTTCCAGCTCTTTCCAGTTAGATTTTTTTATTTTAAGCTTTAATGCTGTAACTGCCTTTAATGTTCTTTGGATTTAAATGTTGCTACTAATGAGACACCCCCAAATATTACTTAACTATGCTTTGATTGACTTGGAAACTTGGGAGTTTGCTTGAGATAATTTTATTGCTGAAGATTGCAATTTTTTTCACCACAAAAGTCAGATCATTCCCTCTCAACATGCCCTAGTATTTCTGTAAATGTATTATGCAAGTCTATATAAAGTCCTTTCATGCAGAAGGAAAACATTTGCAAGACTTTTACGCTGGACTATGGGGATAGTATTCTTAAAGTCATAAGCGTTGGCTTTCTTAAGCAATATTGCCAAACATTCCAAATACAGTAGATTTATCATGAAATTGTGTCCTTTGCGTCTCTGGAGACATACACCAATTCCTTCTGGAATATTCTTGTCAATTGTATTTAAATAGGTTTATTTTGGATTGTTGATCTTGTAGTTGCCGTGCACTACAAGATCATCATATTATCCAGTAAATCTCTTGCAGTAATATGGAAGGTTTTCTTGTTTGCTGCTGACAGGTCATAAATTTGGCACCTTTAGGCAATATTTCCAATAGTTGCAACACACCTTGAGCAGAGTGTTTAATTGTATTTAGGTAACACTCTTTAGTGTAACATGACTGTATTAAAGAAATATTCTGCTCTCAATCCTATAACAATCAAAGTCAACAGTTGTGTACATCTAAAAAAAAGCAGAAGTTCTAAAAGCACAAAGGCATCACATTGCTGCCTGCAATGTATGAGATATAATGTCTGAAACTTTCAGTAAATCTGTTTTAAATAACTGGAACATATATTTAATGAGTTAGAATTTTATATAAGGGAAACAGCAATACCTGAACAGCGGTCTGGGTGGTGATAGCATGCCCTTCCCCATACCCATACTCCTCTGCTGAAGAGCGCACAAAGCAAGTAGAGGAGGACTCACTGGTTACTATGGTGATGGGCTTGGGCAACATCTCCTTCCTGCTGTTCGAGGACGACTCACTGCCTGTGTGAGACTAAGACAAACTGCAAGTCATCAAACATGCAGTACCAACTAGCCCTAATACTAATAATGTGCCTCATATCATACAGGTTACTGCTATATTGTTCAACAGAACAAATAATAGGCACTTAATGATCATGTCAGTTGTGTTGGAACTCAACACCTACAACCAAAACATCCAAATTTTACAAGGGTAAAATACTTCTACTAATTATATTTCCAAAGCAAACAGTTAAAAATATTGTTTCGCTGTTTAAAAATCTAATTAATTCAAGACTTGCACCATTAATTGTTAGTTTTTCATTAATAACACATACGATCAGAGACTATTTGAAAGCAATTACATTTCGTGTACTTTGTGCAATGTGTTTAATACTGCATGGGTAAAATTGTCAACTTTAACAACGATCTGCATTTAATTACCAATAGACGAAGTAACAAATTAAGTAATTAAATTAAATTATTAAGTAAAATCTTATTCATACTAATCTAAGTTAGCTAGCAAAATTGTTAACGTTACTGACCTTATGTAGCTGGACATACTCAGTTGCTTAGCAACTGTTTGGTTTTAACTCTTTCATCGTCAGGCATATGGAGTGTTTCCCATGTGCAAAGCACATATTCACAGGCGTAAGTTAAATGCACTAAGTTAGGTTTGAATTTGAAGACGTTTGAAAAATGTACTATTAGAGTAGTCTAGGTTAGACTGAACAGTTTGGCTGGAATATAAAGTATGGACAGAAATATGTTAACTAGGTAACTGAATAACCAAGCAATGACACCACTCCTCTGACCTCTCTCTTCTGGGATTTTGATTTTGTGATTCAGTGTCTGTGAAACAGTGTGTGCAATATGACTTATAAAAGAGCATGTAAAATTTAAGAAACATAGTTTTTAATACTAGCAATATGTGTGCACAAATCCAGTAAACTAATCAGTAGAGATTTTCACCGACTTTTAACCAAACAGTATTTCATTCAGAACTGTACTGCTAATACTCGTGTATTTTACATACAGTGCTGTACAGTATACTGGAGTTTTGGGGATTATAATGGGTAAAAATTTAATATAATGAGCTGTGGCGACCTCACAACCAGATCAAACTATGGTGCTGCCATAGCCATTTGTAAAAACAAAAACAGAAGCTTTTTTTCAGATTGAATTAGGAATTTAGTCAATAGTGCAACAACCCAAGCAAACATCGGCATCAGTAGAAGAATGACTTCTCCAAAGATGAATACAATTTATACAATTTCTGTATATTCTTCATGTGGTTTAACCTTTTATCCTTTAGTAATCATCTGGCCATTGTTTCCCGGAAGCTGTTTTTTTCTTAAACCAAATAATGATCACAACCATCTGTTGATATCATCTTCATTATCCACCATGGGATCACTGCCCATTGGGGTCTGATGCCATATTCTTGGCATCAGATTTCAGTTGTCTTGTTTCCTTACAATCCAGCTTATCCATGGCTTAACCATTTGGACGACCTTCCCAGGGTTGCAACCAGCATGACAATGTAGTTGCTGTTTGCAAGTCAGCATCTCCAATCAACCTGGTGTCATGTATTTAGACTGTGGGAGGAAACCAAAGCATCCAGAGGAAATCCGCACAGACATGAGGGGTGTATGCAAACTCTACACAGAAAGTACTGGCCCGGCCTACCTAGGGGGACGAATGCTATCCACTAAGCCACACCCTTCCCCCGGCATCACATAAATACTTGGTGTTTTTACCTTATTAGATTTATTAACAAAAATGAAACTGAACACCTGAACTCAGAAATGACGATAGCTGCCCACATACCTTTGTTCTTGGAGTATAGCTATTAAGTTTAATAAATAATTTAAAAGCGGAACCATTATTAAACACAAAGTCAATAATTATCGTTTATCTATGATCTACGATGCCATTAAAAACTATTAGTAGAAGTGTTTTAGACATTGTTGGTATGACTGTGTTTACCAGATGTAACAGGACCACTCAATACAAACATGGTGGTTGTATGATGGTCTAGAGATGCTTTGCTGCTGGTGCCTGGTGACCAGCACTAATTGACAAAAACAAGAATGCTTCTCTCTACCTGACATTTCAAAAGGAGGGTGTCTGGTCATCTATGGGTAATGTAATACAACACTATTCTAAAGCATGAGAGGAAGTTCTTTTCTAAAAAAGCTCTAATGAAACAAAATGCCTTTTTGTTTGGATTTAACAGCAAAGTCATACTTGAAACCCCATCTACTCTAGCTGTTTTGGCATGGAATGCTTTAGTTTTGTTTCATTTGATAGATGAACTGCTGCTAATTCTGGCAATTTGAGAGAGATACACCAATATTTTTGTCTGCACAACACCAGTCGATTTGTTTTTATTGCTGCACACATCTTTTTTTACAAAACAAGGCCTTACTTAGCATTTGAAGACCCCCACATAGTCCAGTCATCCTGCCCTAGCAGAGAGATGTTGGACAGCTTCAAAACTTCCAATTATGTTCAGTAGATGGCAGCCATGACAATTTAAAGCAAGGTGTTAAGAATCTTACTAGCAGTGATGTGCTAGTGGAATACGCTGCTGCACAACCTAGACAGCATATATTAGCACTCATTTAATCATTTAATGACTGAAGCGCCTTTGAGCAAGGCACCAAACTACTCCCTGGGTGCTTTGGTTATGCTTGCAAACGGCACCTGGCATGTGCGCTCACTGCTTCTCCCTAGTGTGTATTCACTAGTTTGTGTAAATGTGTGTTTCACTGCACGGATTGGGTTGAATGCGGAGAAATAATTCCACTGTGTGTAAAACCACAGTGGTGAAGAAATATTCTAAATTATAACAAAATTATTTTAAAGCAGTATAAACTCGTTTCAACTTCAAAACTGAAACTGTCATTGCTGATCTTGTTACTGGCCCAAAATATGTAAAATAATGCCTCTAAAAAACTCATTCATTCTCAATTCTTTATGCTAGACAACATTATTCTAAAACACTAGAGCCAGTTTGTCTCTACAAAAGCTCTAAATGAAACAATATCTTTTTCGCAATGATTGTTAAATCAGCTTGGCACTGGTCATACTTGGTAAGATCAGATTTGACCATGTGGCTACCACTTCAAAAGACCATGACTGAAGTACGCAAGACCATGTCTCAAATGTCAGGTGACTCAGCAAGCTAGAAAAAGCTTTTCAAAACCATTCCAAAACAAACATGCAGGCTAGAATACCCGCCTTAAATTATGGTGATTTCATTAATTGCATTACGCTTCCAAATTGCCATGGTATTTAAAGATTTTATGTTAAGTTGTTATGTTAACAACAGAATCCAAATTGAAATCACGTGAAAACTAACCAATGAGGTATCTTGTGCTATTTGTCTTGCTAATCAAATATTCAAACCACAGTCTCTATTGGGAACAACGCGGTATTGCCTGTCATCCCAACATATTGTGAGCAACATGGGTTTTGCCAAGTCTAAATGAAAAGTTCTTGGAATCTGATCTCTGGAATAGATGATGTCTAGCTTTACTTTTCTGCATTAATGCTGCTATCACAGAAATGTAAATTTCATTTCCCAATGATACTGACACAACCCCATTCTATGAACAGCCTTGGATATTGGTCTGGGTGGCCATTTACATCTTCGGTCTGGAGCATACATTATCAATTTATTTTAAAAACATATCTGGAATCCTGATTTAGTTGAGTACAAGACACATATCCAGTGTGAGATGCTAACCAGATGAGGGGATTCAACATCGCCTTTGGACATATTCTTTATTTCTTAATATTTCTTAATTCAACTCCACGAAGTAGTGTGACAGTAATTATTTGACCAAGATTTAAACATCATGCTGAGTAATGACAGTATAATGTAGTATATTCCAAACAACAAGTCCAAAAGCGAGGGACAGTTGAGGTAGGGTGTTGGGTCAGTGTAAACTATATTCTTTGCTTCTCAAAGATTGAGACCATGAATATGGATTTAGTATCAAATACTGATACAATGAAGTCACCAGTTTAAATCACATCATGAATTGCACGTCATAAATGTTTCGATGTCTTGTAAGCAAGAAATGAAAAAAATTCACTTGTATTACCAGCTTAATTCAAGTTGAAAAATATTGTATTCCATTTGGTCTGTCTACCATGGGACTATTCACCATTGATACCCGATGCCTTGGCACCAGATTTCAATCGACTTATTATATATATTTATATTTTTTATATCCAGCATATACACACCTATATGGACGACCCTTCCTGGCTTGAGATTGGCACTACAGTGTAGTAGAAAATTGCATTTACGGGACAATTTAGCATCTCCAATCAATCTGGTGGCATGTCTTTAGACTGTCCGAGAAAGCCCATGCAGACTTGAAGAGAAAATGCAAACTCAACACAGTAAGTACTCAAACCACATCACCTGGGGTTAAACCAAGGACAAGTTTTTAAATATTTTGGATTTGTGGATGGATCTGCAAATCTGCCCTATGGTACACTGTGCAACATCTACTAGCACTTCACCATAAATCTTCTATTCAGATTTTTTTTGCTTTTAGCAGTCCAAAACAATTATTTATGAAGTAAAGCATTCAGCAAAATTTGCAATATTACTGTAAGTCTAAAGAAGTGCCATTTTAAACAAAGCATTTAGCTGATATGATAGCAACATACATAATAAAGTAAAATAAACACTTACAGCTTGACCATCATCTTCAGTGTCTCCCTCTTCTGGTGTGGAAGAAGAAGGTGACTCTGAACCTTAAATTAAATGAACACAGGAAAATAACATTTTTTTAATGAAGCGCAATTAAGACATAAATATTACAATACAAACAATGTTAATTAATGATGACAAACTATATTGACCTAGTATAAAAGAAGTTAAATGTGAAATCCCGATATCTTAACTAATCTTATTTTTACATTTCAGCATTACCTCTGTCAATCTTGTCAATGATAGTCTGAAGACCTTTCTCGAATGAGATGGCATCAGCAGGACTCTGGAAGGTCAGACCAAACTTCTTCTCTTCCACACGCCAGTGATGAAAGATGGGATTTACCTTGTTGTATACCAAACCCTTCTGAATGGTACATTCCAGCACAGGCTACATAAAGAGAGAAAGGTCAGTGTGTGTCTCTGAATGAAATGATACCCTGACAACACATATCACCCCTAAATTGCATGCTTAGATAAGACAGGTCAAAATTATTAGCAAGATTCAATGCATTTTAAAACAGTCATGACAGGCATGAACACACACGCACACACTCACTGCTCGATCACGCAGCCGTTCTCCACGAATGACATACTCCTTTCGTCCTCTGCTTTCCGTGCTCCTCCATTTACAGATGATAATGTGGCTGAGGCCGCCACCTCCGAGGGGCACCCAGCCACCACTAGAGTCGTCACGTGTCATCACCACAGCTCGGACACGTACACTATTAGGGAAGTGTAAGGGTACAGGCTTATTTATTTTCACAAGCATTTACCTACCTAAACACTTAATGTCAGAGATCTCAAAACATGCATTCCACTCACACAAACACATAGACACCAACTTAAAATACAAAATAGTTCCTGTACATATTGCATTGTATGTGTTTGTGTGCAACAAAACTATGCAGCCTAATTGTAACATCTATACCTATTATTTCATAAGCTTTACAGTGCAATGTTAACGAACTGTGGCAATGATGGCAAGTCAAGTAGGCTAGGTAGATGCATTATCGCTACAGAAGTAATATAGGAATATGAATGAAGCAAGATTTGAAAAAGGTTAGTACGCACATTTCACTGTTTTCCAAAGTGATTCAATTGCAGCATATAAATATGCCAAAGTTAACACACATTCACATCTTTTTATTTCATTGGCCTTTGTCACATTTTTCAAGTACAGAGTCGGCTCTTAGGTGTTTGCCACACCTTATTGATTTGGCATCGTCTTTCCACCTTCCTATTCATCCGGGCTTGGGATCTGCACTACAATCTACTGGGTAGGTATATACTAGACCATTCAGCATGTTTATCTGCTTGTGCTGTTGGTACATTATTGATTTGGCATCATTTGGCACAACCCCTGCCTTTGGACTGTGGGAAGAAACCGGATCACCCATAGGAAACCCGAAAACATATATATAACATACAAACATATAAAACACAGAAAATACCCGGACCACTCCAGCCGGTAAAACCGGAGCACCCAAAGAAAACTCATGCAGACGTGGGGAGAACACTACACACTGAAAGGACCAAGTAGATAGATAGGTTGGTAGGTAGGTTGGTAGGTAGGTAGGTTGGTAGGTAGGTAGGTAGGTAGGTTGGTAGGTAGGTAGGTAGGTAGGTTGGTAGGTAGGTAGGTAGGTAGGTAGGTAGGTAGGTAGGTAGGTAGGCAGGCAGGTAGGTAGGTTGGTAGGTAGGTAGGTTGGTAGGTTGGTAGGTAGGTTGGTAGGTTGGTAAATAATTACACACAAAAACAGTTCAATAGTTGTGTATTTTTACTAGTGTGTGTGTGTTATTGTGTGCTTCACTCGCACAGATTGGGTTCAAATATGGACAAATAATTCTAAAGTGTGTAAAAGCGCCGCAGTGACATTCAAAAACATCTAAATACAGTCGACAACTATTCAGTGGGACTTGATTTGTTCATTTCCACGCCACATATATGCTGCAGGTTATGTTTGTGGTGTTTGATATCGACTAAAGACTCGTCTCTGCTCCGGAGTATCTGGTCCAGTTTAGTGTTTTGTTTTTACATTTTTATAAAACCCAATTCAACACCAGCACAAGATGGAATCTCAGATCCTGCCAGTACCCAGGAGCACCCCAGTAATCAATTCTAGATCTAATCATTTCCCTCCACTACCACACACACTCTCTTTCCCAAAAGCTTTGCATGTGTGTAAAGCAGTGGTTACGATTCCAGCAAACAATGGAATCTCATAGCGTGATTAGCATTAAGTCGTGTTCCGTCCCAGCTAGCCACAGCAGCGCACTCGCGATACTGCTCTTAAAAAAGGCGAGTTACAGCTCGGATGCCTTTCATCCCCCTCCTTTTTTCTTTCTTTCTTAAACGCGACTTCAGTGTTTTGCAACAAATAAATCCTAAAGACGCTCCAGATGAAAGCGAGAGGAATTCTGGGAATAAATCTTCCCAGCTGAAGCTCATAGCACACAAGCACCTTTTCTTTTTTTACATTTTCTTCAATTATCACACCATAAACATGCTGTTACGAGACTGGAACGAGCCTCGTGAGCACACACACACACACACACACACACACACACACACACACACACACACACCTGCAAACATGAAAATAGAACCCACCAAAGCGTGACAAAACATCACCAACAAATATATTCTAAAACAAATACATTATGAATGATATGCAATCCCATTCTATTAGCTGCTCCGGATCTGCATTAATAAATCTAGCCTGTTTTGTGCGTCAGATTGTCCGTTCCTCACCGCAAACCTCCCTATTTATCCTGGGGGCTCGGGACCGGCACTACTATGGTGCACACTGGTTTGTGCATCCAAGTGTCAAACTACCAATCGTACAATTTATTCTCTCTACGATTCTGGTCTGTCAGAGGGAACCAGAACTGGTGTCAAAGACACACACAGACACGGAGAGAACATGCCAACTCTAGATAGAAAAGGACTTGGACCGGCACATCAGGAAATCGAACCCAAGACCTTCTTGTGGTAAGACAAGACGGGCAAACGAATAGAACAAAGAATCCGATAAAAGACGCCGAAACGTCCCGATTACAATTCATGTTCTATATTGATACACGCTGGGACAAATTTGTTTTCTAAATGTTTCCAGTCGTACCGGACCCTCGGGTGCTCAGCGGACCGCTACCGCCCCCTTCAGACCTTCTTGTAAATGTTTTTTTTACGGTAACGGTACGGTAGGTTGCATAATTCTCATAACGCTCCACGGAACTGTGTGTATCTATGAGACAATCACACAGCTTTAATCAACCTAGTGCATAATGCATGTTTTTGTGCTGTTGGAGGAAACCGGAGTAAATGGGCACGAAGAGAACATGCAAACTCTGCACTGAAAGCACCCAAATCGACCCTGGAATCAAACCTGGGACTATCCCGGCAATTACGTTTAATGGATTTGTGAGTAAATGTTCTCATCCAGCTAGTAAAACGTTATTTAAAGCATCTGCTGCTTCAACAGTGCCAATGTTTAGTTTTTGGGGCAAAACTAATAAATCCACTTTGCCATAATTGCCCCACACATTAGCGCTGGCGAGCGCTTTAATCACTCAACCTCATGAGAAGCCGAACGATGTGAAGCCGATCACAATCATCATCATCAGGCTAATAAAATAAAAACTGGCACCAGTATGAACGTGGCACGGTGGCTGAGTGGTTCAGCACTGTCACCTCACGGCAAGAAGTCCCGGGTTCGATCCCCGGGTCGGGCCGGGGACTTTCTGTACCGAGTTTGCATGTTCTCCCCGTGTCAGCGTGGGTTTCCTCGGGGTACTCCGGTTTCCTCCAAGTTGATGGGAAATGTGAAATTGTCCAGAAGTCACACAAGTTCCCACCACTTACTGGTGGTTGTCGTCAGGAAGGGCATCCGGACGGAAAACTCTGCTCCAAACAT
>JAOTRQ010000021.1:325839-338451 GCA_028565875.1 Hoplisoma paleatum
AGAGAGAGAGAGAGAGAGAGAGAGAGAGAGAGAGAGAGAGAGAGAGAGAGAGAGAGCGCAAAGATGAGCAGGAGAAAGTAGTCATTACACTACAAAATGGAAAATGGATGTATGATGTTTTGGAATGTATGACTGGGTGACTGTTTATTGGGTTGGTCACTAGGAAACCAACCGCACAACTCATGGTTTATGTTAGTGTTAGAAGAGGAGTAATCCTTAAAATTCATGCTTAACAGTTGGCAACAGTGAATGTGTATGTATTCATATTTTTCAATGCCTCGTAGCTAAACGTTTTTGCTTGCCACAGATGCACCGCTGCTTTCATATCAATGTCACATGAAGCTCTTGTTCACTATAAAGCTTTTTTAGGGTAAGAAGATCAGAAGCCACTAAATCTAACCTTTTTTAAACACAGAATACAAAAACACAACATAACTAGGGAATAAGCTACAAACTTGCCATGCCTTAAATGGATTTCTTATACAGTTTGAAACAAAGAACAAAACACTGTAGCCTATGAAGAATCTTTTGAATTAAATAACATAATTTTACTTGATTGCTTGTTTACAATAGTACTTGTGAGATCTTTGTCTGAGCATCAGAAATTGCTGTTACCAATCACAGTTTATTAGAATTTTAACTTCATGTTTTTCACTTTTATTTACAGGAAGAACATGGGCAGCCATAGTCTAGTGGTCTGGGCATGTGTGTGCTCACAGACCCGAGTGTGTTCACTAGTGTGTATACATTTGTTTCACTGCATGGATTGAGTTAAATGCGGAGATCAAAAGGATTGAAAACAAGTATAAAATCTAATTAATGCAAACTCTACAGGATGCTAAATGATCCAGAATGCCTCACCTAGTGACCTGAAATCTTTAGGTTAAGCTGAAGACATGTGGAAATAGTAAAGTGAAAAGAAAATGTGTTATGGACTTTGTAACTATTTGTAGTTACTATGTTTTACTGTAGGTATTAATACAGACCTTTAACAAAGCTTTGAAGGCAATGGTGACAGTAATAGTGCACCTTAAAGCAAGTGGCTGGGTAGGTTTTCTCCAGCAAATCCAAATTCTGCCAGTCCAAAAACATACAATCATGTTATTTGAGACACTAAATCACTATAGGTGAGTGTACATATATGTGTGGGTTTGTGTATGTCCAGCTGCACTGAGATGGACTGTGTGTTTGTGTGTCTTGTGCCTGTTAAAAAGTTGGAAAGACTCGTATTGGATTTCTACCACCCCAACCATTGCAGAATAAAAAATCCAAAAAATGCTGTAATTTTTTTAATCAGTTTCTTTTATTACTTATCCCTTTAAATTTCACCTTAACACTTTTTCAACAATTAATGCAGAAATTCCATAAGCATAATCAAGTAAACAACTTTCTGTGAGCAAAACTCTCTGTACGCACACATTTAAAATAAAATAAAAAAGATGATGAAGCAAACCTGCTCGTCCTGCAGTATGTGATCGTAGTTGTTTAGCGCTTTAGCAAAATGTGGATTCGTAACTGGAATTAGGCAAAAGCAGCACAAAAGAGACAGATATAGCTTCATATTTTACAAAGGTATAAAGACAGTGTACACACATTGTGAAATGGGCTGCAGTGACAGCTTTTGGTTTTTAGGCATCAGATCCTTTCTGCCTGCGTTTAGATGGAGGCACCAGACGAGCAGGTAATTCTGGAGGAAGGCCGTGTCCCTCAAGCTTTACTTCAATCAGGTGGCTTGCCAAAGCAAATTCCTCATCATCCAGCATGCCATCACGATCCACATCTGAGAGCTTCCAGATGCGACCCAGCACAGAGTTAGGTAACCTTGTGCTTACCATCCAGTCTTTGGCTTTGGTGCCACTCAGTTTGCCCTCACTGGGTGCCAAGTTGTAGAAAATTTCATCATATTTAGGCTTGTCTTTGTTCACAATCCAATCCTCTTCTGTTTCACCATCCTCACCATCTTCTTCACCCTTGTCATTAAAAGGGTCACCTTCCACAAAGGGTCCTGCTCGAGTTCCCAGAAAAGCTCCACCTTGAATTCCTTGGTTGAGCCCTAATTCCAGCTCTTCCTGTCTAAGGAGAGGCATTAATTTGGCAATGTCAGAAGATAGTAGCTCATCCAACATAGCCATCATGCTTGGTTTCAAGGGTTTAAACTTGGTGAAATCATGTCCTACAAGGAGTTCCTACGAATAATAAAAAGAGGAAAGAAATGCATTATTATTTTAAAGTCATGCAAATAATTATAATCAACATTTGTAAAACTAATGTAGTATTAATATTTGCCATAACACACACTATACAAAACATAATTTCACTATCATATAATGTTAACAGTAAATATACCAACTTGATTTTCAGTGATTGAATTTGTTCCCTACTGGTTTAAATCATTACATTAGTCATTCTAGGGTGAATGAGTAGCACCACAATAAATACAAATATGCAGGTACTTAATATTTGTATTAAAATAACCTAAAGAAAATTGTACATTACCATTTACATTAGTGTGTAAAAGCTACAACTTATTGGACTATATTTAGGGAAATGTTACTATATGAGATTATATATTGGTTCAATTAATAAATCACATACAGATCTGTATACTTTGTATACCTGTATACCAATATACTTTGTTCTACTTTAGTAATAAAAAAGTAAATAAACTATTTATAGATGCATTGTGCTGTTATGAAAAAGTATAATGAAAAAGAGCAAATTACACACACATGCTCAAAACAATCAAACTAGGGGGAGAAATGAATAAAAGCAGCTTGTCTTTATAACAGTGAACATTTTCTCCAGGCCTGAAGGGGGAGCCTACAAAAAAGTGTTGCATAGTGTTCTTTTAACCCTTTAAATTCCAAACCATTAAATTATTGACAGAAAATTCTAATTCTTTGAAAAAGTGTCTTTACTGGTCCTTCTGAACAAAATTTTAAAAAAAAATATGTGGAGGCCTTTAGAAATCATGTATCAGATATGATACGTTTGGTGTTAAAGGGTTAAACTACAATTTGAAGTTTTTAAAAGTCATCCAACATCAACTGCTTTTGTATGTTATTGTTATTGACACTTTGGTTAATCTATTAGTCTGAAGACACAGATTTGATCACTGTCAGACATAAATAATCCATACATCATTATAATAAAATATATCTAGCTATGCAAACAGGGTTACTGTTTAAATCGGCAATTAATCTACAGTAATTTATGTGACATTAAGGCCGGGTAACTTCAAATATTTATGAGGGCCATAAGTTCTGAGATAATTTTTGTTCATACGTCTGTGGTATAAGATGCAAGTGCAAAAGGTATATGCCCCAAGATAATTGTGATGTAACTCATGATAAATCAACCGTAAATAACTTTAAACAAACAATAAATGAGGTTACCAGTAGTCTTAAACCTTATAGAGATAGTGTAGGATCTTTAACAGGCATTTTATTCTAAGATGCCTCCACTATGATTAATTAAAGAAAACATTCCAATACACTGATGTGAGGCTGCTGCTGATAAGGATGGCACAATATTAGTAAGTTTAGAGGGCAGTTACTACTGTAGCTGCTGTGAAACAGTAAAATGGATAAAGAACAATATTTAATTATCAATGACAAACAAACACTGGGGAAAATGCTGTTAAAATGTTTGGTAGTGCTTTCTTTCCAAAACAACTGAAATATATCTTATTTTGTAACTATCAAAATCTCCTAAATCTCTCCACTGGTATTTTGCCAACTCATTTTAAGTCTCTTAGATTTTACGGTTTCCTTTTCCCAAATGCTGTTTTGTGAGCTCCCGTAAGGTGTTTTAATGGGATTTAGTGATGATTTGGTGATAGCCATTCAAAACTATCTAACTCTTTGGTTTAATCCATTGATGGACATTATGACATCTTATAATGATTTTTGAACCTTAATCAAAATATTTGGCTTTCTTCAGATAATAATGTGCTTAATAAAAAAAGCATTATTAATTCTATGCTTCTCAATTGACGTTCTCCCAGAAGGATTGTGGCTTTTAAAGTGCGGGTTTGGACAAACTCCAGTCTGTTTTTTTTTATGTCTTTGCATCAACATTGCTGACATATTTGGTTAAATATGGAATTATGCGCTGTGGCCTGACAAGTATAATTTATTTTTGGAAAGAATGGTCATTGTGTTCTCAAGGCCAGACCTTTTTAATACTGTTACGAAGATTTGGGGGAATTTTGTGGCATCTAAATGGTATATTTGTGCTGAGTCTTTCAGCAAAACAGTACCAAGCAACATTCTGCTTGAGTAACAACAGTGTGGCAGCAAGTAAAAGAGTGCTCGTGCTACATTGCTTGGTTTCAGTTTTCCAGTCACATTTGATTATCAAGTATAATGAAATTTAAATAAGCTTATATTATAGCATGAAATTTATTTTTCACTTACACCCATATATATAGATTCATTCATTCAGTTTTACAGTTAATGTCACAAACGGACAAAGAGGTTCGTTTAAAAAATGTACATCATTTAGCAGACACCTTAGTTATGCCCAGATTTATGGGCAGTGGCAACTATGGTGAGGCTGGAACCAGCAATCATTTGATGACTAGTTCTATAGTTGCACAAAACAATAGGATTATCCTTTTAAAAAATGGTGTCAGGCTAAATTCAATCCAATTAAATTAATTAATTATTATATCATACAAACTGCGAGTTGTTTGTGGTGGTTCTATAGATTACTAATGTACTATAAAGTGTTTATTTTCTATTCTGTTTCTCAATGGTTGTGGGATATTTAAAAATGATTCATGTTGAAATTTCTGTTGTTTTATTTAATTCTTGTTGTTTTATAAAAGATTGTAGCTTGCACTGACCTGCATCTTGGTACAATCAGGGAAATCCCCGGGGGAGATGTGATGTTGCAGTTGAATCTTGGAAAAAATGACAGGCAACTGATAGATCAGATTCTTTTTCTTATTGTCCTTTCTAAAGACAGAAGGCATCTCTTGCTTCAGATAACTGATGATGTGAGCATGAACCTGTAATGCCAAAAATATATATTTAATCCAAGCGATCTAATAATTAAAGACAGTTGTGTCTAAGCTAATACAAACAACTGATGTTATTTCTAGTGTTAACACATTTTGGGGCTAAAACTTTATAAGTTTGATTATTTTATAGGCCAATGTGCATCAGAAAAGTTCCATATTGCACAGCGATAATTACATAACACCAATGAACTGAATGATACTGATCACACAACACACAGCCTACCTTAATGGTTGAATGTAAACACCCAATGCTATTTCAAGGTTGGTCTCAAAAATAAAAAAAATTATTCATGTTTTAATACAACCTATTTTAGGCATTATGACTAATCAGTTGTGAACTGCATTGTTGTACGATTGATAGAACCACATCATTCTAATTAACCAGCAAATGTGTGTTATACTGTGAACAAAAACCCCTCAGGGCTCTTGAATTTTACAGCAAATTGGGTATTTTATCAGAAAAGCTCATTTCTCAGTTGATAAAGTTTTTATGCTTGTGCGGTTGGTTGTGTCTTTTTAATTATAGCTAAAGATAAAATCACACATGTGATAGTCAAAATGTATGTTTGTGTGTGTTTGTGATTCACACACTATTCAGTACATTGTAAAGCCCCTTTTTATCTCTCTATGCCTTGCAGCGCTAGATGTGGGTAATCCTTTTATGTTCAGCCAATAAAGTAAAGATAAAGCGTAGGTCTAAGTGTCTAAGTTTGCATGTGCTTCGAAAAATAGTTCTCCACCAGCTCTTACCAGTCTTTTATATTCTTTTTTTAAAAGTAGGCTGGTACATGTCTTTAAGTTGTGTAAAATACTAGCTCCTCTACTTTTTCCACATGCTGGAAATGCCTGATTTATTGAAATCTGCATTTTTGTTTCGTGCTCTACATGTTCTCCCATCTCTAAACAGGACGTTTGGAATTCATTAGATTACATTCCTGACCAAGGCTCTCCTCGCTCATCTGCTAAACTGGACAGATAACTCATGAAAAGTTTTAGGGTTGTGCTGTGCTTAGAACACTGTGGTCCTAAAACACTTAGGTGCTTAGGTGCTTTAGCCACTTCATGGCTAAAAGTTACAAAACTATTATAAACTATAAAAGCTATTAAACTCAATAAGCTTACCCTCACCAGACGAGCTCGCTTGACTAGATCATTGAGCTTGCGGAGGGCCGCATTCCGTGGCAGGTTCTGAATGTCAGCAAAAAGGTCCTCCTCTTCCAATTCAAACAGCTTTCGGTTGTCAGGAACCATAAGAGGCTCAGACCAGAATGACCCAATGTATACTCTTAGTACTTCAGGGGTGCCAAACACTTTACCCAGAGACCACATGAGCGCGCCATACACTCGCATTAATTGCTGAGTGCCAACCATATCAGCCTTGTTAAGCACCACACGCAGTTTGTCCTCATTACCCTTCAGAGCACCTATTGCCTCTGCAAACTCATCAGAAATCTCCAGCTTGTGGGCATCAAAGAGAAGTATAATCCGGTCCACACGTTCAGCAAACCAACGCAAGACAGCTGGAAAATCATAGCCTAAAGAAGACAAAATACAAAAACAGTTAGACATAATATTACACAATCCTATTAGCATTTTTCTCTTTATCAAAGCAACACAAACAATGTAATGTATGTACATTTTATTCCTACTAAATTAGTTTTTTATTTCCATGCTTCTACATTCCTTCCTTTCCTCTCCCTCGTTGTCACACCCAACTTCATTTTCCCACTCTGTGTGAGATGTGTTACAGCTGTTTCAGACATACCAATATTTGTGATATATATATATATATATGTTTCATATACATCGTTTGAGTTTTCAGAATTTCACCAATTTTAACTGGTTGTTGGATTAGCATGTCTAAAATTCCCAATAAGTGAGCATATAAACAGATGTCTACTGCACTGGCTTGGCATGTCGTCAGGTTCACAAAGAATTTCAAGACCATTCTGAAAGCATGGGACACCCTGTGGAAACACACCCTAGTCGGGGCATGAACTTATTACACATTCATCTGTTCACACATGGGTAGGAGGCAGTTTGATTTTTTTCATCTGCACATTGCACTCTGTATATTGCATACAGTGACAATTATGCATAAAATGTTACGCTCTGTGTATGGAAAGGCACACCCTGTTGAATGCACGTTTCTTCTCCAAGTAGCCAACAGATGCCATCATTGCATTAGTTATTACATTTTATTTAAGCTCCCATCTCAATAGGGTTTTAATAAAAAAAAAACAACTCATGAAATACAGCTGATAAAATCTTAAAAAGGCAAATGTGTGATTTACATTTGATCAAACATTTTATCCACTGCAAATCTAAAATACCCTGGAGCAACCAGTTTGCCAAGACATTGCAGCTTCAATAAAAATCAGTAATTATTCACTGTTTTTGTTTATAAATGTATTAGTAAAGTGCATGATGACTGGGGAAATGTGTGGTTATTTGAGTGTTACCATTTCATCAGGTGCTTTATCCAGCGGATCTGGAATCAATGGGCACAAGGCACGAGCACTCCTGGACAATGTGCTAATGCATTGCAGCCATTGTGCAAACTATACCTACTAACTATAAGATTCTGTTGAGCTAGAATTCTGTTACCGTTAGGATTAGTTGAGTGCAGGATGATGAAGAATAATGTGTTGTTACTTGAGGTCGGCTGAGTCCCTCACAAAAACCCTGACCACGTATTTCTCACCTTTATTGTGGGTCTCACCTCGGCTTATTCTCTGCTTTGCTCCAGATAGAATCCCTGGGGTGTCAATTATACTGATACTCTCCAGAACCTGATTTGGTAACTGCGCACACTGAAATCTGACGAGGAAAAGAAATGACTAATAACATGTTGCTTTATCAAACACCTGAAATAAAATGACCAACTGTAAGTAGTTAAATGTACGAATATTTTCCACCTTTTAAGGGATGAGTCAAACTGGAATGTTTTCTTTGATAAATGAACAGCTTGTAAACGTTAAAACGGAGATGCCTAAGAGAACATAAAACTCATCGCTGCTAAAAAATAGTTTCCATGTCTCATGGCTGTGCAAAGTGATCAAGCCTGAATAGTTTCGCCGTACCCCTCCCAAATTGTCCTATTGTGTGGCTGTGGTGCTTATAACACTCAGGGGTTTCCTGAAGGAAAATTACCTCTGCTGCCAAAATTAAACAATATGGCCAACTAATGATCAGAAGCCTAGAACAACACAGACACTTCCTCCTGTAAATTGGTTTATCAAGCTAAGTTTCCAGGGAAGGAAGTTTAAGAAGTGGCATTCTCAAAACATTAAACCCACGTAGGAACAGGGAAACCCTGACTGAGGGAGATTAATATCAGGACAGTAGTGTTCGGATAACGTAATGTGCCGAGGAATATTTAGCTAAATTTATTTAAAAGCAAAGTTTATTTAACAGTACTAGATATTTTTTTGTATACTAAATGGACGTGGTTTTGTTTTTAGAAATATAATGGCCATTTTACCAATTAACATAATCAAAATGATTAAGTAAAAATATTGAATTCAGGTAAAAAGTAATACCAAAATCTGCAAACATCCTGGAAGACTTGGTTACACATGTACAAATTTTGCACGCATAGATTTGGGCAGTTTACTCCAATTTTGACGGCAGATCCTTGTAAGTGCAATTACAAAAGATGGATTAAATCAGATTTGTCTTTAGAAATGACATATTCTATTAGTTTAACTTTGCACAAAGTGTTTAATTAATATTGCACCGGAATATTTCCCTCCTGTATGCCAAAGACATGTTGTTTTACTTATCAGTGTTTTATATCCTTGCCATGTTCCATCCATCCCTCCCTCCACCCATCCATCCATCTCTCTATCCCCTCACCCTTCCAATCACTATGTGACCACTGATTTCAATCGTCTTGTTCATTTACATCCAGCATATTGACACTGGATGACCCATCTGGACCACTCTCCCGGGCTTAGAACTGGCACTACAATGTAGTAGCTGTTTGCATCTACAGGACAGTTCTGCATCTACAATCAATCTGGTGGCATGTCTTTGGACTGTAGTAAGAAACCGGAGCAATCAAAGGGTGGGAAAAACATGAAATAACTCCACATACAAAGTGCCTAGACCACTGCCAATTTGATTGTAGAAATCAATGAGTTGTTCCATAGATGCATCTGGCTACAATTTTGTTGCGGTATTGCGTCTGAATGCTTTAGTGAATACGAGAATTATTTAGAATATAGAATATATTTTATAGTTTTAAAAGTAAAACAAAGTTCATTTCATTATGAGTAAATAAATACAGTACAGAGAATTGGCAAAATTTGAGTTAATTTGCTGTGAAAAGCATTTGTTGCCTTCCTATTTCCTTCTATTGTTTTATGGCACTTGTTTTAATATGAGACATTTAGGAGAGCACAAAATGCTTTCACATTACTTCATTTAAAAGAAAATGCCTTTTAATACAAATTCCAATAAATATTATGTTCACGTCTGGCTTTGATTATTACCAGACCACTCAAACACCTAAAGTGCATGATTCTACAATAAAAGCATCTAGAGCGTAATGCTGTGTGACACCAAATAAGTAGCTAGAAAAACTTCCAATATTAAAACAATTCTGCATATATGAGTGCGCAAACCTTTGACAGTTAATGCTGAGGGTGGTACAAACAGTTATTATGCTTAGTTGGTTAGTTATATGTGCACAGTGGTGATATAGGTTTTCAGTAAATTGTGACCTTAACAGAAATGGAATAGACCAGGCAAATGGCAAATACTTCTTCACAGCACTTTTTTGGAAGGTTATAATCATTTTTAAATAACGTTTTTCAAACTGCTACATATTCCTAAGAATATTCCTAATTCCTATTATTGCTTTTATAAGAGCCTTCTTGTAAGAGAGTCTTCTGTCCCACCATTCATAAGCTTTCATAACAGAGCATAAGTGTTCTGCTCCCAGCTTTTCCATATGCGAAGCTCCTTCCTCAGCTATGTAACACGCCAGCTTGAAATTCCAGATGTAAAAGTTTTTCATGTTTTGCTTCTGTTACTTTCTTTAACCAGAAAAAGGAACATCTGAGGCCATTTAGTTTGAGTTCTGTCATTTAATACTGACAAAACAGCATATTTTAAATATGAAAATCTATTTTGCTAATATAAACAAGCTGTTGAACTAAGTTAGATTTTCTCAAATCAGTCAAAAAACTTAAATTTAATCCAAAACTATTATCAAGACAACCTATAGTTATGGTGATAAAGTATGGTATAGCATGGTTCTTTAACCGCCATTATGAAATATTATTGGACGAGACCCCAACTCTACAATACAATAATAATATAATAATAAAGACATATTTTGCTAGTATTTCAACTATTTAAATAATATCTAAATAAGCCCACAACAGTTCACATGTTTATAAAAAAAACAGCCTTTAACCTATTCAGGAAGGTGTTTCCAAATGGGTTGAGTTTGCGAAAGGGCTTGTTGGGATCTACTATCAGGGCATTTCCAGGGATGAGTCCTTCCACATCTCCATGCATGATGGCAGTAAAGCAATCAGTAGTAGGCTCCGGCCCCACACGGCTTCCAGGTACATCTTGCTCCAGCAGGTACCTGGAAAAATATTTGGGCTAATTATGACTAATGATGTGCAGTATGTCTTCTCACGGTCTTCTGCTTTCCTAGAGTTCATTACATTTTATCTTTTTTCTTTTAATGGCCTTACTTGATAAAAGTAGTCTTTCCTGTTGAATACTGACCAACCACGAGCACCATGGGTTTGTTGTCAAAGTCAGCTTCTTCCAGACTTGGTGAGTGGAAATCAGGAAAGCCATAGTACTCCTCAATAGGCAACAACTTTTTACGATACAGCGATTTCAGCCCCTCTGTGACGGTTCTGATCACTTCAGGAGTCTTCTTGACGTTTTTCCGTCCCCAGCGAGACATGTTTATGGTAACTTTACTTCCCTCGCTTTATTTATGGCTCTGTTTGGGACTTTTTTGATTCCTTCGGCTTCACAGGATCTTCACTTTTTCCTGTATTTACAAAATGTACCAGTGTCAAAAAGGATGATGCGGTCTTACTATTCAAATTTATAATTATATTTCAAGAGACAATTTTACATTTAAATCTAGATAAAAGTTAATATAGACTGACCATCGGTTAAATTTAAAGCATGTGTGTGTTTAGTTAAATATACTCCCATAAAGTCTATAGGATATAGAATTTTCCCCTTTAAACCACTGAAAGAAAAAAAGCACAGTGTATGGTCTGTGCTTGTCTGGAAAATGTTCCCTTTGGAAATGCAAACACACACACACACACACACACACACACACACAGACAAAGAGAGAGAGAGCGAGAGACAGAGAGACACACACAAATCCAACAAAAAGCTCTTTTTACAATACTAAAGTAAAGTTTCCACTTGCCTGAACAATTGCATGCAGTATTAAGAATATGATTTTAACCTCTCCAGATCTATTTCACTAAACTATTAATTTAACAAATCAAAAACATCTTGTAGGACAAAACTCTATTTGAACATGATGCCACATTTAACACATTAAATGTAATCATGGTCGTGACTTGCATAACTGCTTTTTCCTTTTTAGGCAAGCCTTTTTACTCAATAGGACTACACCCAATGTGGACTGCAGACAACTAGCCTAAAGGTTTGGAATTCTGTGTTTGGACTTGAGAAACACAAAATGTATGCATTTCCTTGTGATTATGTAATGTAGAAAAGTAAGATAAATATTATTTATATATTTTTGAAGTTTGCATCCCTAAATCCGTTAATGCATCGACTTTCTCACATTTCATTTATTTTACAGCTGAAATATGTTGTGCAAAAGATGTAAAATACTAAATGGCAAAACACAACAGTGACCTTGGTGAAATGACTTAAATTCTTTTGTTTTTATGTGTGTAGAGTTGCAATGAAAATGTATTAGGACTATATCTTATTTATAAAACCATAAAAGCATCTGTAAATGATGGAAATCTGCTATACGTGGTATGTTTCAGTACAACTGATTTCAAAGATAAGATAAAATAAACACACAATAACAAATGAAGTGTAATTATGGATACCCTTCCATTTTAAAAACAAAAGTGATGTTTTATCTGCTGTACCATAATTCTTAACCCGTAGACATGTTATAAACTGTATGAACAAACTTATTGCATTTCAACCATAACTGTACAACCATAGCAAATAGTATTTAATTAAGGGATTGGAGTAGTTGCAGAAACAAAAGTACATTGTCTTACCTGATATACTGGAACAACTTACGCCAAAATCAAGAACGCTTTTTAAAAAGTTAAAACATGAATAAACAACTAAAAAACAGTTGCTTTGGTTTATGAAATTGCAACGTAGATTAGAAAGCAGTAAAAACGAAGTTAAGCTTTAGGTAAGCGTCTGGGATGTTTCAAGCTTTAAATGCAAGGATCCCTGAAATGACTCAGTGCATCTCCACCCCTCTTTCACTCTCCCTGTCTTTCTCCACCAGTTACACACACACACACACACACACACACACACACACACACACACACACACACACACACACACTCTCTCTCTCTCTCACA
>JAOTRQ010000021.1:346881-358854 GCA_028565875.1 Hoplisoma paleatum
ATCAAGTACACATCAATGCTGTCCTGAAGTTCTCTGACCTCCAAATAACAAAAAGTCCAGAGTGAACTGTGCACTCTAAATTTTCTAGACGTGTGGCTGTCATTGTGTGACGGATTGACAGCTCGAACAACATGTGCATACGTTACCCTTAGCTGTATGTAGATGTTATTAATAAATCATTTGTCTGTAGTTATGATAAAGATAGGAACAAATTAGGTGAAATTGCTTGCAACGTTAAAAGAGGAAGTAAAATCCTGTGCAACCGTGTGATCAGTTCCTTTGCAGGTGTTATTATTTAAAAGAAGATATATTTGGTTAAATATCTATTTAAGTCATCATGCTTGTGCTTTGTTCCGTCTTTCTGTTAAACATAATATTTGTTTTTAATACATATTTGTCCACCAAAAAAGTGACTTTACAATTGTTTGTTCATGTACAGTCCAGTTCACTGTTGGAATGACACTAATACACACTAATGACACTAATACAGTGGTACTTTTAGATATTAGTTTAATTTGTTTAGTTATTAAGTTCTACTATATCAAACTAATTTCTCCCTTTTAAAATATATTTAATTCATTCCAGCCTTGTGCAACATCCCCAAACCATCCTAAATTATGAACACGGCCACACTTTACCAATACATAACGAAAAATTCGAGTGTTATTTAGTAGCTGTTTGGTCTATTGCAAGCTCGTGCTACATTCTCTGTTCACTCGCGCTCAGTGTGGCTGTGCTTTCCCTCTCCTGCTACAACCAGCTCTCTTACATCATAATAATGAGACCCCTCACCTGCTTGCCATGTCCAGGAAATGGATGCTACATCCTCTGGCTCTTAACTGGACTTTGTCAGTGTGTTCCATTAACTGCTCGTTTTTCATCTGCACATCTCTGGTACTTCAGGGTTACTCCCATTTGTCACTTAAGAATTATTGTTATTGCAACATTGTGGTCATGGCTGTTTGTTCAATGTTTATATACAAACCAAATTTAACTACTGTATTTTAAAATTAGAGACAGGCGAGTGCAGCTAACTGTGGACGAGACGCTGTAGACACGTAAACTAAAACTGCACTTTCTTAACACTAAATGTAAACTTAAACTGCACATCCTTCTCTTAAAACAAAACCAGAAACACTTACTTGTAAAAAATGCCCTTTTTTAACATTAAACAAGAACAAGTTGCTGGTGTTGTGACGCTGATACTCGACCCACACACCAACTTCCCAAATCACTTATCATAATTCAAAAAAAAATATGTTGGGCTGCATATATCTCAAGATACTTCTGTATATACAAGTTAAATGTCTGCATGTTTTGTAAAAAGTTTATTGAATAGATATATAAAGAGTGATCCACATTATTGATTTGGTGTAGTTTTACACAGGATGCCCTTTCTGATGATCCCTGCCTATTTATCTGGGCTTGGGACTACTATGTACAATTTGTGCAACTCCTGGCTATAGAGGTGCCCATTTGTTCCCACTAAAATCCACCTGGAAGAAAGCCAAAATTTTGTGACTTTCACCCAAAAATTAAATGGCACTGCATACCCCGATTATGAATAATAATATGAGCACCTTCCTAATATTGGACTGGTCCTTATTTCGCTGTCAAAACAGCCCTGCAACTGTGATGCACGGTGTATACTAACACCTTTTCTATCAGAACCAGCATTTTTCGTTTTCAGCAATTTAAGCTACAGCAGCATGTATGTTGGATCTGATCCAACACCATCCAGCCTTCTCTTCCTCATCAATAGGTTTGGCCATCTATGACCCTGTGGCCGTTTACCACAGGAGCAACAGTTTCTAATTCCGTTGTCTAGCCATCACAATTTTGTCCCTTGTCAAACTCAAATATGTGCACCTGATATGTCCATTTGTCAAAATTGAGGATAAAATGCTCACGTGCTTCCTAATATATACCACCCAATAGCACGTGCTGTTCAATAAATTAACAGGTGCATATCAGTGTTATTCATTCCACTTGTCAGTGGTCTTCATGCATGTCTGTGTATTTAACAACATCCTGGTCAGAGATTTTTGTTATGTTGGGCTGCAACAGATATTAAAAATTATATTATTTTATGGCTTCTGCATACTGGTTAGGTGATATGTCTTAATCTTGTCTAAAATTTATATTTTCTGCCCCCCCCCCCCCCCTTCATTTTGCTTAGCAGTGCACTGGTGTTGGGAATCTTCCCAACATCTTAGAACAGCTTAGTTCTAACAGCACTCCCACCATGGGCACGCCTAAGTCCCAAAGTTGTACACCTCGTCCATCCTCTGCTGGGATCGCTGCAGGCCCACAAGCATGCAGGAGTAGCCCTTCTTCAACAGGTCACCAAGAGGATGAAGGTACCCAGGTCCATCCGGGAGGAAATCCAAGTTACAATAACAGTGTAAAGTCTCACCCATTAGGACCTGGAGGTCATCATGTGGGGACCCAGGGGTGTGGAATAGATAGCTCCAGCATGATAAACTACCCTGGTGCTGGTGTCTCTCCAAGTGTGAGTCCATCCATTTTGTCCGCACACCTTCAGTGTGAGGGCAGCCAAAGTAGCACCGATGGACTGTCTAAAGAGCAGCTTGAACATCGTGAGCGGTCTCTTCAAACATTAAGAGACATTGAGAAGCTGCTTCTGCGTAGTGGAGCTGGTGCAAGCCACAGAGATTCATCCAACAATAATCCCAACAATGGGTCTGTTACCAACAATAATCCTGAAGGGTGTAGAGGACTGGAGAATAGAGAGGTTACAAGTCTGAAAGTTATCAACAGTGGCATTTCCCCTGGTGTGCCGTCTATTGCAGGAATCAAAAGACATGAGCCTCTACAGTCCCTCATCTCACAAACTCAAAATCTAAGTGGGCCCAGTATGGATGATACTTTGATGCTAAGACACCCCAGCTTGTCTCCTCAACACCAGCTGTCTTCCCCTTCAGGACTAGATATGGGTCAAATCCTAGGTCCTGATGGGCTCACTCCGGAACAGATTGCTTGGAGGAAACTCCAGGAGGACTACTACCAGGAGAAGCGGCGCCGACAAGAAATTAACCCTCAGAGGCATTCTCAGCATTTCCACATGATGCCTGAGATGGGGATGCCAGGGGGACCACATCTAATAATAAGAGGTCCCCCACCTCCATATCACAGCAAGCCTGGAGACCAACAGTGGGGGCAGAGGCCTTTAATTCCTGGTGGTATGGAAGGAAATTTGAGAATGATGGACATACATCAAGAGGGGCCTCGGGGTCCAAGATTTGTCGGGCAAAGAGGGCCCCCAGGGGGTGGTTATCCAGGAAGCCCAGGGCCCTTATTACCCATAGATGGGCTTGGTTCTCAAAGATCTCCTAGACCAGGAATCAGCTGGCTTGATGAAGTACCACCTAATATGGCAGGAGTGGGTCAATTCCATGGCTGCTATCCCCCTGGTGGGCCTGGTGGACCTCCTCAGCAAATGCACGGTGGTTTGGATCGCCCCTTAACAAGGGAGGAAATATTTCATATCATGGAAAAACGACAGCTTCAAGGGCTTCGTAGGCTGGATTTGGAGCAGTTGTCTCGACAGCAGCTACAGCATCAGAGAGTTCTAGGTGGCCCCAGAATGATGGATAACCCTGGTGGACAAGGCTTTTCTAATCCTGGCATAGGAGGCGGTCTTTCAACTCGAGATGATGCTATGAACTTTCCTAATTCTCAGCCCATGATGTGCTCTCCGATTGATGGGGTTGGTGGAGGTGGTGGACCATTAGTAAGAGACATGGTTAATTCACCTTTAGGGGGAAATATGAATATGAACACTAGAATGAACATAAGTCTACATCAACAGCAGCAAATTCTGGCCCAGAAATTAAGAGAAGGTTCTGGGCCAGAGATGTTAAACCCAGAAGACAATTCCCGCATCAGGGCTATGCAGAATGGCCAGGGTGGTGCTAACAGGCTTATGGTTCCTGGACCAGATGGACAACTTCAGTTTCCCAGTCAGAATATTTTTTCTGGAAGGGAAGGAGATGGATCCAATTTACAACATTCGGGTTCTGAGATGTTTGGATCTGATCAAGGTCCTCCTCAAATGAGTGGAACCTCACGGCTTAGCCACATGCCCATTAACACTGGCCAGAAGGGTTCAGACCTTGGTTCACGTCATCCATCCGACCTTTCTGTTAATGTCAATTCCGTTGGCTCCCCGGCTTTGCCCCCTTCTCACCAGTTGAAGTCACCGTCCCTTAGCCATGAAGCTTCAACATTAATACCTTCACCGTCAGCTCCGAGCTTAAAGTCCCCTAAGCAGCCAATGTCTACTGGACCACCACACCCTCCCCTGCCTGGATCTTCTGGTGCTGGTACACCTACCACCACTTCCATGAAGTCCCCTCAAATAATGGGTTCATCTCTAGGTCTCCAATCACCATCTTGTTCTCCGGGACACCTAAAATCTCCAGCTGTGCCCATTGCCTCACCTAGATGGACTGCCTCACCCAAGACTACTCTGGCCAGCCCTGGGGGGACAATCAGCAGTAAGGGATTAGCCAATGAAGGGAACAGTGAAACAGGTTAATAATGTTTTATGACATAATTTTTTCAAAGTGTAATTTTAAGCATGAGCGTGTTTAACTGTTGTTAAATCTTTCTGATTTTTTGTAGGCTTATCCGTTCCCCCTAGGAGTTCCACATCAACTCCCAGTGGTCAGCCTCCCAATATGCCTTTCACCTCTTCCCCAGACACACCTCCATCCCAGAATCATTTGTCTCTTATTATGTCTCAAATGTCTAAATATGCCATGCCCTCATCTACTCCACTCTATCATGAAGCCATCAAGACGATTGCCACGTCTGATGATGAAATGCCCCCAGATCGACTTCTCCTTCCTGGCGCCAATGTTCAAGGTTTACTCTTAGAATAATAATTTCTTACCAAGACTGTAAAACTGCTTGTTTTTCAAGATTTGTTGGCACTTGACTAAAACCATGCTTTTAATTGACTTCATACTAAACATAATCGTACATCTTTCTATGGTGGAGTACATGTTTGGTGTTTTACTAAAGTTGCTTGCAGAACTTGAGCAATTGTAATAGCTGCACGTCTCAGCCGAGAACCAATGCCACCACCACCACCATATAACAAATATGCATCATTCATTTTGTTGTCAGTCAGAGCAGAGTACAACTGATGAAAGTAATTAGTAATGTATGCATAGTTCCTCTGCTTGGCTTGTAAGGTAACATTTTCTGCTCCCATCTACATCAAAAGCAAGTACTGCTTATGATTCATGACTAGCTGTAATATAACCAAACGTACAACGTGATGTTAAAATCTTAATAAAACAAAGCAATGTACATTGTAATTACTTACTTTGATGGATGTTTAAAAGCTTTGGTAATGCTTGTATTGCCATCATAAGGCTGTTTTACAATTCTAGGCGGCACGGTGGCTGAATGGTTAGCACTGTTGCCTCACAGCAAGACGTCCCGGGTTTGATCCCTGGGGACTCCCCGGGCTGGGGACTTTCTGTGCTGAGTTTGCATGTTCTCCTGTTTCATGCATGGTTTCAGCGTGGGTTTTCTCCGGGTACTCCAAAGACATGCACTAGGTTGATCGGAAATGGGAAATTGTCCAGTAGTCTCACAAGTGTCCACCACTTACTGGTGGTTGTCATCAGGAAGGGCATCCAATGGAAAACTCTGCTCTAAACATTAACGTCCTACCCCAGGAACTGGGAAAACGGACGATAAACGAATAGATAGAGATAGTCTGTTATACAATAAGTATTACCACTTATTACCGCTTATGTTTGCATTTTATAAAATATATTAAAGTTTATTCCATTATTGTTGTGTTTTCAAACAGGAAACATGGCAAATCACCAGTCTGCACAGATGCTTCTATCCTCTCAAAGACCAATGGAACCTCACAGTAGCCCTTCAAGTCCCTCTGAAATCGTGCTGCAGGGATCCCTCGACACGCCTGGGCCATTGCAACCTTCTCCTAATCCAATGGTCATGCCAGTGATGATGGGAAGTGGAGGTCCTCCAGATGGCATAGGACCTTGCAATATGTCTCCTATGCACCCTCCTAACCAGATGGGAGGATTCCCTCGCATACAGGCACCGCTACATTCTCCTGTAGGAATCATGGGTCAGCAGTACCCACCATCTTCTGAGGAAGCCTTACCTGCTGAGCCAGTGCACTTCCTGAGCAAGGCCATGTCTCATCAGCGTCCACCGCCATCAGACTCTTTCCCACCTATATCAATCAGCGAAGGCCCAGACCTCAGTGAGGTTATCAGGCCCACACACACAGGTATCCCAGAGTTTGATCTGTCTCGTATCATTCCTGCTGACAAGCCTAGCAGCACCCTGCAGTATTTTCCGAAGAGTGAGCCAATGTCCCAGCTCTCACATACTCTTCATCAAGGGCATCTACCTCAGCACGCTCCTTCAGCGCAGCTCCTAAAACAGCTTTCCTCATCAGGACCTCCAAACAGCAGCACACCTTCATCAAACCCTCACATTGCCAACCTGCAGAACATGATGGCCGAGCAGCAGCTCTCCCTGCAGGCGTCACACTGTGGAATACGTCCTGGCTTGAGCATGGCCCAGGGAGTGTCTAGAGGTCTAGGCTCAAGCGGCGGAATGGGGCCTGGGCACATATACCATCCAGGACATCCAATGGGTAGGACAAATATGCCTTTGCCACAGCAACAGCTCTATCCACAGCAACAAGGAATGATGCCCAACAGCCTCCTACAGCACCAGTCCTATCAGACACAGGGCATTTTGTCCCCACAGCAACATCCACATAATCTTATTGCGCAGCAGAACATGATGATGATGCAAGCTAAACAAAGGGGCATGCCTATTCCTGGGGAGCACTACGGCCAACAAGGGGCTCTCATGTCCCCTCCAGGTCCCATGATTGGACCGCCACACCCACAGTCCATTATGATGGGACCCCAGGGTATGAGGCAAAGAGGCTTGTCTTTGGAAAGTCCACTAGACTATGGACCTGGAGGCATGGCGAATATGCCCTTCTGAAACAGAATTTTTGTGAATCGGATCTAAACCTTTACAACTCAGACATGCTTTTTATCACTCTTTTTCCTAATTGTGGCAATCAGATGATAAGTTTGTTAGTAATAATCTTTTAATTATGAGATAACCAGCAAAAAGTTCAAATAGTGGCAAATCATACTACAACAAATTCTGAAGCCATTTTTAAATGTCTGTATAAAATGTACATTTCAAAGATAAATGTGTTTGCTTTTGTGAGAGGAAAAATGTTTGTAATTCCATTTTCTGGCTTATATTGGTTGTGCAAGGGAATATATAAATATATATTATATATAAATATTAATATCTGTATAATTGCTGTAAATAAGATGCCATTTGTGCTTGTTTGCAAATGCTCTGTATAACTGTGACTTAATATAAATCTTAAAACATATAAGAAAAAATCGGATCTGTTTCAGCTGTGTTGATCATGTTTATTCATATGAAACATTTATATATGAGGGTTCTTTGGGGTTTCCAAACATATTTAAACTTTATTAAGAAACATTTCCTTTTTAATGCATTCATTTTTCTCAGCGTCATACCATTTTAATGCCATCAGTGCAAAACAACAACAACCACTAGCCACATGAAAATCTTCAGCTTAAAGATTCCAAAAAAGTGGAGATGCGATGGTGTTGAAGCTAAACTATGAGCTCATTCAGACAAGGCCAGTTGTTTATCATCCCGTTATCACGGCTTCTACCAAAATATAAAAGTGTGGAAACTTTCATACCCAGTAGCGCTGTGAGAATGTTAGCACACCAGAATTGATATTTAATGAGGCTATTGATAAAGGATGTCTGGTTATGAGGATGTGTTTTTAAAACACTGTGTAAGGACTGATAATCAGAAAGAGGTGCCTGTGCATAGCGCATGACTAAAAATAAGCACTAGGTCTGTGCAAGTGTGAGTAATATGTGAAGAAGACAAATCGGGAGAGAATGCAAAATACATTTTGAGAGTGGAAACTGTTTGAATATCAATACTTGATGGAAAAAAAGATGATGATAGACATTCGTCTTTTAGCATTTTATTAAGCATTAACCATTTCTATTAGTTGGACATTGCATTTTATACATAACTATAATGCAGCTAAGTCAATGTTTAAAAAAATATTAAGAAAACATCGTAAAAACACTGAACATTGGTTTGTACAGATACATTCATTATTATTATTGTAATACAGTATTTATAAGCTCAGTTTCATCTTTGGTCCTTGTTCAGTAAGAAGAGCATAAAACACAAACATTTCTGAGTATTAAAACGTAGTTCCTATACAAAGCATGTCTAATTTTTACATTCCTTACGTTCAAACATCTTTACACAATACACTCCTATATTCCTTGAATTCTTTTGTTTAATGATTTCATTCCTTTAAAACACAAGAAGAAGGCAATGAAGCAAGAAGTTACACATAACGTGTCACGCTAGTCTTATCACTTGTATTCGTCGCTGGCATTAATCAACATTGGTAAATTTATTTACTCTAGTTTAAATGAATTATTACGTCAAATATCAACATATATTTATATCTATAACATTCCATTTTTTACATTTTTATTAGTTATAGAACATAACATGTTGGGACAGTGTGCAATACACTTATTATAAAACCGTCTATAGTTAATTACATTTTAATTTCCAAGTAATTGTGCAGTAATTGAACTTGATATTATTGCAAGTGTAAGGTAACAAACAGAACTTTTAATAAATCATGAATGTTAGTTTAGAAATAACTATAATGATTACCTATTTTGAGTTATAAGACCTTAATTGAATCAAAAGTGCCCCAAATGGAAGCTCTTTCATTATTGTGAATTATGCTATGGTTGTTTTTAGCTGTCAGGTTGCCAATTTGGTCAAAATCAATGGGGCATTTTATTGTCTACAAAACCATAAATTTTACTTAACTATTACAATTTAAGTGTTTTAGGAAGCATTTAAGGAAGCAACACACATAACTTTACACAGATTGTTTAAATGACAACAGAAAAGCATAGTTAACATTGTTTTTAACGCTTTAACACTCCTTCATGATCTCAATGATTTTAATTTCTTTTGATTGTGATACAAAGCCTTGATGACCATGAGTTTAAGTCATTCATTCACAAAACATTGTAGAGAAACAGATATGTTAAACCATTTACTGGGTTTAGTCGCTGGTTTAAATCCTTGATCGCAAACCCACTATACACCACTAAGATGGACTGACACGTTAAGCCAGAAAAAAAATATATATATAAGAATTTGAAAATAAATTGCATTATAATTTGCATTCAAAGCAACAAAACTTAAAACCTGACAAAAGGAATGTTTTAGGGCACATTTGTCATATTATCATATATACGGAGTGCTTGTTGTGCTGTTAGCTGTTTCTGAAACAGACAATCTTCTAAGCCACCCCCCACATAGTGTGGACCCGCAGACAGGCAAATATTTTGCCAGAAATCTTAGTAGATCTTTTCTGAATCGCACTCCTATGAAAGCATAAAGGACTGGATTAAGGCAGCAATGGATCATGCCAATGCTTTGAGTCACCAACAAGCCCTGAGCCAATGTATTACGAGAATGGCAGGATAATCCATTCAGGATGTCCAGCCTTAACAAAGTGTCCACAAAAAGGGTGATGTTAAATGGTAGCCAGAACAAACAGAAAATCAGGGTCACCGCCATGGCTAAGCGAATAGCTCGCTGCTTTTCAAAGCTCTGCCGTGTTTGGTAAAGGGTGATTACTATTGCCATGTAACAGTAACTCATGATAGCCAAAGGCATGAAAAAACAGAACAGGTGACTTAACAATCGACTACTTATTAGCCAGTTGTGAGCATGAATGCCATAACTGTTAAAATAACACAGGCTACTGTTTGGGTCAATCCTGCTTGGTACAACAGAGATAAATACCATGTCTGGTGATGAAAGACCCAGACAAAAAAGCCAGAGCAGAAGGCAGATGAGGTGCACAACCTGAGGCCGACGAGTCTGGAGACTTGAGATAGAGTGCACGATGGCAAGGTAACGATCAAAAGAAATGAATGCCAAAAGAAGACTGCCACACAGTTGGTTCAGGTGATTCAATAAGCTGACCAACTTGCACATAAAGTTGCCAAAGACCCAGCTGCTTAGTACCTGTGTGATGGACAATGGCAGGGTAAAGAGCAGAAGCAAGTCAGCCACAGCCAGATGTAACAGATAGATTTCAGTCATCCGCAGGTGAGCATGACGCTGAAGGAGGACCATCAGGAGGATGCCATTTCCTATAAGGCCCAGGATAAATATTAGGCTGTAGATGAAGGGCTCGAATACTGTATAATACAGTTGTGTAGAGAGTTCAGTATCTTCACATATGAAGTCATCTTGAGGGTTGATGTCTGAGGTATTCTCCAAGTTTGAAATGTTATCGAACTGAACACAAGAATACATACAGTAAGTCAAAACTGGTGCTACTATGGTGCATGTTCCAGATATTAACTCCAAAATAATAACTAAAGGCAAAACGTACACACCCCTTCCAGAGTCATTTATTAGTGGATTTACCTAAAACACAAGTTACAAAATGTAGACTAAAATGTAGAGAATTAGAGTATAAGGAATTTAAAGGTTTATGGTAACAACCCATTTTCTGAATGTCATCACATTAATTTGGTCTTATTTAAACTCTAAATAACTTAATTTAATTAGTCTATTAATCACTGTTATTGGCAAAAGCAATTCTGATTATAGAATTGTTTCCATGATAGGCTCAAATAGTCATCATAAAGATTCTTAGTGCTATACTAATCCATTAGCAGTCAGAAATGGGCGTATAGATTACTGATAGAACAATTTCTTTACGTGTTCTATAACAAACGTTTACACATTTATAGTACATTGTTTTCTGGAGCCGGAGTCAGAGCGCAGTCTTAGTTATCGTACAGCACATTGTAACACAAAATGAAAAAGACATTTTGTGAAAAGTTGTTTAAAAGAACACTTGTAGTACTTCATTTTCAGTTCTAGTGTTTTTATGCACGCTTATTGCTCCAATAGTCATTGCCAGTCTTTCAGACTCCCTAATAAAATTACAACAATTACAATTACAACAACAACGAAACATCTCTTACACATGTAAATGAAATTTCTACCAAAAACACCCATTTCAGTTGCGTTCAAAAAGTTTGAAAGGTGTTTCAAGGTTTGTCTATTTATATATTTATAAGTAATTAAATGATTATTTTTGACAATTATAAATAATACATTGGGATCACTAAACAAAACATTCTCATCCTCCTATATGTTGAAAACTATCTTAAATATAAAAAAATAACAAACATATATTTTTAGTTTATTGTTCTGGTTAATAATAAATATACAAATTTCAATAATAATAAATAGAGGTCCTTATCTTTTTGTTTTTGTAAAAAGTAATATTGCAATACTATTGTCTGTGTATAAAATGTAGTTTCAAAGTAAAAAAAAAAAAACATTTACAAATTGGTTATTTTTCGACATTTATTTGTATTACTGCTATTTTTTGGACATATATTGCTTATGATTGTTTAAAAAGATAATATTCAAGAAAGTTTTTGTACTCACCACAAAGAAATAATTGGTAGTTTTCTGATTCATATTGTTTTTGATTATTATTAACAAATCTGATATTTCCTGAGAACCCAGACACATACAACTTTTTCAGTCAAGCGTGTTTCCAGGAAGCTTTTTTTTCAGCTGCAGTGCTGTTTTGTTCTTTCTTTTACCCACTTATTATTCCGCCTGTTCTTTTTACTTTACTTTAACTACAACAAAATAAAATAGAAAGAATACTTCTTTTAGAAAGAAGTATTTTTACACAAAATATAGCATAATAATTAGGGCCGGGACTTTAACGCGTTAATTTCGATTAATTAATTACAAAGATTTTAACGCGTTAAAAATTTTATC
>JAOTRQ010000021.1:358954-371518 GCA_028565875.1 Hoplisoma paleatum
ACACACACACACACACACACACACACACACACACACACACACACACACACACACACACACACACACACACTGTGTTCCAAATTATTATTATTAAGTGTTTAGGAGTGTTAAGGTAAGAATTATTTTTGTTTGTGTCAGGGCTCATTATATCTCTAAAAGCAATTGCAGACACCTGTGCTAATTAGTTTGGCAAGTGTGTCCAATTAAAGGCAAGACTATTTAAGGCCGCAAACAGGACTACAGCTCCCACAAGGAGGAGGTGGAGTAATGTTTTTGGGTGGAATCATGGGGAGAGAGATTGTCTGCCCCTTTGGGTTCCTTGAAGGGGTAACCTTGACCTCCAAAATGTAGTTTCTCAAACAGCACTTCCTGCCATGGTTGAAGAAGAAAAACCGTGCATTCTGCAGCAAGATCATTTTTATGCATGATAATGCACCGTCTCATGCTGCAAAGAACACTGCATCTCTGGCTGCTATTGGCATAAAAGGGGACAAACTTATGGTGTGGCCCCCATGCTCTCAACCCCATTGAGAACCTCTGGAGCATCATCAAAAGAAGTGTCTATGATTGCGGTAGGCCGTACAAATCTAAGCAACAGCTCTGGGAGGATATTCTGTCCTCATGCCAAACAATTAAAACAAATAACGTCCAAAACCTGACATTCAATAGATAAGAGAGTTCAGAAGCTCCTTTCGAACAAGGGGTCGAAATGTTAAATCACTTACAATAAAGTTTTGACTTAAAACGTTTAAGTCAAACGTTAACGTTTGATTTCAGTTTGCCATAACCTGCTAATGCTTATAATTTCACAATTAACCAATTTTTTTCTTTATCAAAATGAAAATGTTAAACTCTGCTTTGCATAATAAGTTGGAACATTCATTTTGAGTGTTTTATCAGTTTGTTGAAAAACCTTTTAATTGTACTCTAATAGTTGATGATTGAAAAATATGATTGAATATGATGAAATGACTGCAATTCATTTAGGTAATTTTGGTAATGCTGAGAATATTATTTGCGTAATCATTTGGAACACTGTGTTTATATTGACAATGTAAAAATAACTGCGTTTTGTGCGAGTTATACTCAAGTGTGTGATTATGTATGAATGTTTATACATTAAAATACTCACCCCACATTGTGTAAAATGCTGTAATAGAAGCATCCAATTTGTGATTACTCTTAAACTTAGTTTACCAAATTAAATACACGTTTTTGTCAATTAATGTCATTGCTTACTTTCAGACATGCACAAGCAAGCCAACCATTCTGTGGGCTTTGCAATTCCAGGCTATTTTTGATGTTGCCATTTTCAATTTTTGTTTATTAGTCTGGATTTTTAAAAGTCTTCTGAACTTAAATGCTTAGTTGTCTGCCAATTGGTTGTTTTTGCATTAAATTTTAATCATTTCATCAAATTTTCCAGTAAATAGTTTTCAATGTTTCTTCAGTAAATTTGGATTTACAATTAAACTTAAAACCGGTGTTTTCCAAGCTACGAAATAATTTATGAATACATATACATATATTGAAAAATAAGGCTTTCTGATGCCAAGTATGATTCGAGTGGTGAAAAACGCTCCATACTGCAAAACACAAAAAATCTGACAATTTTTTGTGACTGACCATTTTCTAAAACCATTTAAAAAGACTTCATCTTTCAAAGTTACACACAACTTCTGCAGTGTAATCATTATTTTTCCTGCTTAATGTCAGTCTGTTTTTCTTTGAAAGAACTGGCTTTTTGATTGCCCTTCTTAACAAGCCAATCTCACTGTGTTCAAATGCATTCACATTTCCCCTCTGTTATTCTACGCTGGTGGTGACCTGATCTTGTAGCTGCATCCTTTTTACATGATGCTCATGATGCTTGCTTCACTTTCTTGGGCACCCTGAAGACTTTTTTGCTAAAATTGATCCACTGTTTGATTATTCCATAAATATTTGTTTGCTGTGCTATCTAGCAGTCATCAATGTATTTAACTGTGAAACCCTTTTGGTGCAAAACTGCATGCATGTCTCCTTGGAGGTAACCTTGGTTGACAGGAGGGATGTCTCTTCAACTCTGCTGTCTTGTTCTCATTAACATTTTCTTTCGCGCTTACAAGGTAACGGTCTGTGCTTTTGGGCTGAATAGCAGTGGCCAGAAAAATGCATACTTTTTTTTCCTCCAGAAGAAATGACTTTGCAATTATTTGTAGTCTTCATAATCTAGTCAATAGATGTATGTATGTGAAATCACAGCCAGCTCCCACAAAGTGACAAAAGGCTGCACCATTACCATTGTGTCAAACGCAAAATGGGAAAGAAACTGGGGACGATTGAAGAAAAATAACTAAAATCATTTGCAGACATGATTAGAATCCAGGCTGTGAAACATGGATTTACAGTTGTGTAATTAAATGTTATAAACTATTAACTACTTATTATCATATTTGTTTATATGTCTAGTTTATCATTTTTGAAACTTTTGGTGATGAGCCTGGAGTTCTTTTTGTACACACGAGATTTGTAACAATGATCGAATTTGTAATATGAAAGTGGTACAAGTTCAAGAAACTGTCATTGCGTGTCTGTCATATTGTATCATTTATTAATAATAAACCAAACTTTGTTCTTCATACTAGTTTGCAGGATCGCATTGACTACTGTAGAATAAGAAAATTGTATTATTGATTTATATTTGCATTATTGTAATCTATTTTTTTTTTTTTTACAAAATATGTTGTTTATACCTGCTTTTTAAATCCTAAGCTGATAACATGAAGAAAAAAAACATACTATATACATAACTTTTGTAATGCACACATGCATGATTTTATTGTAAGATGTTTTTTTGTCTTAACACAGGTTAAAACGGCATCGTTCTGAAAATTCCTGAGGAAAGAGTGGATGCATATAATTACTGAAGTGGCTGGTGAATTAGCCTCAGTCTTGTCTTGAGCGAGTGGAACTTTTTTCTCTCAAAACAATTCCCGTTCTTGTTCTGTGCGCATAACCTTCGGGGGATTCCTTGAGTGACATTTGCATTTGCAAAAGACTGCTACCTTGAGGAACCTGTGAAAGTTCTTGGACGTTGTGTATTAGACTGTGAAAGGACAACTTTAAATGATTTAGTAAGCCTGCAGAACAAAAGAAGAAATCTTCCAGTGTATAGTTCACTGTTCTGGAGGGGGGGGGGAACAACGAACTGAGCATACATGAGTACAGCCAGAACAGAAAACCCAGTTATTCTGGGCCTGTCGAATCCGAACAGCCAAATGAGGGGCTCTGTGAAGCCAGTAGGTGGCCCTGGTGGGGGTGGTGGGGGGCCTCCAATGACTCAACCCATTCAGATTAAAGCTTCCAGCACGATCAACAACGGAAACTCTCAACCGGTGGCGACAGCAAACACAGTCATTAAGTAAGTCAGGTTTCATGCATGATACTAAAGCATTATTCTTCAAATGGTTTTACATTTGTATTATTTTGTTAAAACTTCAATGGCTATTTGCTAGGTGCATTTTAGAATACTAACAATTGTGTTAAATATAGATTCCACGACCAATTCAAAGACCAATTAGTGGACCAATTTATGGTGGTGCCTTGAACTTTCAGATCCAAAAATTAAAAGCATTTGTAGTTCAATATCGACCTACAACAGTCCTTTTTTGCTCATCACTAAAACTGGAGGGTAATGCATGCATGACAAAACCCTCAAACTTGTTGCCCTCTAGAGTTGGATTGGTGAATTACTTCAACGTGTGTATGACTGTCACAGAACTATTAAAAAAATGGCACGGAGGTGACTCTATTATTTCAGAAATATAAATTAGCCATAAGTATCATTGAATCCGGTGAATCGGACCACATCGGGATGTGAGCGTTTTGGTCCTAATAACCGGCTGGTCTAATTACATGAACATGCCGTATGTTACAAGATGGGACGATCTATTTTTTTATGTAACATAATAAATGTTTATTAAACCTTTATTGTGCAATTATTTATTCATAATGAAGATACAAACAACGACTACTGTTGCTTACGAATTTTGTTCATTGAAAATTATTTTTCAAAATGATCAGTGTTTAATTACTCGTTATGCAAAGCGTTAGAAAAAGTTCTTACTAAATTCGTCAACGATTGAAGAACTGATTTAGCAAAGTGTGTTAGCCGAGTTAGATTTCCTGTGTTGGACCACTTAAAAAAATGTGATTTAATCTAATTTTACTTTGCTGATTTAGGTGACTTTTTGGCCATTGTGTAATCCTAATGTTTAGCATTTAAATAAATAATGTTTATTTTTTTCATGGAGTTACCAGTTCTTTTTCCAAACCATAGAGATATTGTGCTATGTATCTACAGGGCATTTGTGCATCTCTAAATGACCTATTGGCATGTTTTTAGACTATGCTAGGTAAACTAAGTATTCAGAGCAAACCCACAAACTTTGCACAGAAAGCCCCTGAGCACAGTAATTCTCTTTATCCAGGAATCAAACCTGAGACTGAGGTTACTGCTAACCATCAAGCTACTGTACCACCTAGAGGTATATTAGTATATTGTCATATGACTCCGATTAAAGGAAGGCGTAGTGATATTCTTCAGTTATTGGTCATTTCTATGTATAGAAAGTAAAAAAATTGCCTAATTCACATTGTACTGTCGGAATTCAGTCCAACACTTGAGAAATGAACTACTAACATGGCTAGTATATTTTGATAGTTCTGAAGATTATCTGGGTCAAATAATATTGTTTGTATTTGTGTCTGCTTAATATAACTTATTTTTTTTAGACCTGGGGATGACTGGAAGAAGAATTTAAAGCTTCCTCCAAAGGATATGCGGATGAAAACCTCTGTAAGTCATCAGTCACTTGTAACAGCTATTTTATACAACAAATTACAATTATAACACAATACTAAAAACTCCATCTCCTAAACTCGCTTTTTAATCTTTCTGAGAAATTTGACGTTTTGCATAAACTCAACATGTGTTGTTGTAGACAAACTTGTCTGCATCATGGTGCTTTCATGAAAAGTAGAGAACTGCTTTTGTACTGATATGCTGATAGTGTTGGTTTTCAGTTGTATTTTAATTTGGTTATTTTTTGTCTACAAGTGTTAAAAACATCATTTTTATGGTAATATGTTGTCACTCCCAATTCTGGTCTAGCTTTAAGTGCGACTTAAATTGTTTGAGTTAAATACTCGCATGGACTTATTAGGTTTATAGACATGCTTGAACAGTTTGACCCATTTTTCTGTCTACAGGATGTAACTGCAACCAAGGGAAATGAATTTGAAGATTACTGTCTAAAGCGCGAGTTGTTAATGGGCATTTTTGAGATGGGCTGGGAAAAACCATCGCCAATACAGGTGTGTATAAACCAGAACCATTTGACCACCAACTTAATCTCTTAATGCTTTGTTCAAACAGCAAAAATGGGCACGTCTTAAGTATTTGAGTTTGAGTATTTAGTGGCCGTTTGCAGTATTGCAGTTCTTGTGGATTATTTCTGGTTTGCATTTGTGCTTCAAAAAAGTAACAGTAGTAAACTGGTGAATATGATCTGCTCGTGTCGTGATCATCTGTGTTTGGTGTGTTTCCTGCAGGAGGAGAGCATTCCTATTGCATTGTCTGGAAGGGACATTCTGGCTAGGGCAAAAAATGGCACTGGCAAGAGTGGCGCCTACCTCATTCCCTTACTTGAACGTATTGATCTAAAGAAGGACACCATACAAGGTAAACCAGTTTATGAAATACTTTCTCTTAGGGCCTCAAAAATGTACGAAGCGAATTTAATAATCGTGTTTGTCGTTTCAGCGTTGGTTGTTGTTCCCACTAGAGAACTGGCCCTACAGGTAAGCCAGATCTGCATCCAGGTCAGCAAACACATGGGTGGTGTAAAGGTCATGGCAACCACAGGTGGAACCAACCTCCGTGATGACATCATGAGGCTTGATGAAACAGGTGTGTGTTGTGTTTTTTATTGTTTTAAAAAATAAACTAGTTGACACTCTTGTTTAGGTGTTAAAGCTGGCATTGTGTGCTTTTTAATTTTAAAATTTTGAATGCAGTACATGTCGTCATTGCTACTCCTGGGAGGATTTTGGATCTGATCAAAAAAGGGGTGGCCAAAGTTAGCCTAGTGCAGATGATCGTATTGGATGAGGTTAGTGCTCAAAACTTGTTATGCATACAGTGTACAACAGATTTCTTCTTTTTTGCATTCCACATTTTTAAAACCCCATGGTGCAGGAAAACAATATGAAATGTACTTAAAATGGCATGGCATTCTAGTCACACTGTGGTTTACAAGATTTAACATAAGTTGACCACACAGTAGCGTTCATAGACAAACTACTGTTAGTACATAGAAAACTAGTAACGTTTTTGCTATACATCTTACCAAAGAATCAAATAATTCTGTTTGTAAGCAGTTGAACATATTTACAAAATTAGCTGTGTGAAATAGATTAATGTAAATCGCAGTTCCAGTTTTAGTTTGTTTTTGTATTAGCTTATGATACATATGATGGTTTGCATGTTGTGAGAATTTGATATTTGGCTGTTATAATTTCACCTGTTATGGCTTCACTGTAGACATATAGTTAATCAGAATTTATGCTATGACGTTGTCATTAATATCCACCATTGAATTTCTTTTCTCGTGTTTCATTGTGTCGGTACAGGCAGACAAGCTTCTGTCTCAGGACTTCGTTCAGATGATGGAGGAGATTCTAAGCTTTTTGTCTAAACAAAGACAAATTCTGCTGTATTCTGCAACTTTCCCACTAAGTGTTCAGAAGTTTATGGTAAGTGTGTATGAACCTCATTAGGGTGTGAACTAGGCGAAACAGCAAAAAAGCTTCCAGGCCACAGCTACCCCTGATCTGTGTTTAAAACAAAAACATGAATCTGTGTGTTCCTCACTCTTAAATAGAAGCCACCTGCTTTTGTAATTGCGATTTCATGTAAATCTTTAAATTCTGTTTGAGTGAATGTCAGTAATTAAGCAGCGGTCACAACCGTGAAGTACATGTTGCGGAAACACAGAGCAACTATTGACCACTGTGTAGCTGTAGTCTTGTATTAAAAGCTAAAAATTTTACTTGTAAATCTGCAACAAGTCCTTGATGGTAAACGTGCCTGTGCTCTAATGTTTGGGCTCGGGTGTTTTGTCAATTTAAACAAATTTTATCCCTAAAAAACATCCACTTATTCAATGAAACTTCTATTTATACTAGTTATGTAATAAAAACAAATGTTTCTAATTAGTGTTGTGTGTGCTGTGATCTTATTAAAATGTCTGTTCTTTTCATCTTGTCCTTTGCCCACTGTAGACCTCCTATCTGCAGAAGCCTTATGAGATAAACCTTATGGAGGAGCTAACACTGAAGGGTGTGACCCAGTATTACGCTTATGTGACAGAAAGGCAGAAAGTACATTGCCTTAATACTCTCTTTTCTAGAGTAAGTTGTTCCACTGAGAATTTACTGATAACTTCATGCTGTTTAAGGTGCCGTATAAAATATTGCTCTTTTTTGTCTTGGGTTTTTAGCTCCAGATCAATCAGTCCATAATCTTCTGTAACTCATCCCAACGGGTGGAGCTCCTGGCCAAAAAGATCTCCCAGCTGGGTTATTCTTGTTTCTACATTCATGCCAAGATGAGACAGGTGAACAAATCCTGTATTTGCTGGCTTGTTCCACCCCAGATTTGAGATTAGGTTAATATTGATGGGCTTTACCCTCCTACCTTTCTGGAACACTGAATTCATGTTTGTTCTATATTATAATTACACTGGCACAGGGCCACCAAATGGTTTTAAAATTTGTTAACATATGTGAATTTGAACCTGTTTATCTAATTGTTATAATTAAAAACACATTTGACAATTTTGATCCCCAATGGGGTTGAGGGGTCAACTCTCTGTGAAATTAGCATGTTATTCTCATGTATGGGAGGTTAACCGATTCCACATAAAACCTACTCCAGTCCAAACACATGCAGGTGATGCGAATGAACTGATATTATTCATGTTTTACATTCATGATTGAAATGGGAAAAGGTTACACATAAAATACAAATCAATTAAATCTTAACCCTGTATGTGTTTATAAAATGTTATATATTTTAATACGCTAGGTCAACACACATCCTTCAATGCATCCACAAAAAGGCACAGCTCATTTATAATGTATTTCTTTTTTGGCCTTTTCATGCAGGAACACAGGAACCGCGTATTTCATGATTTCAGAAATGGCTTGTGCCGAAATCTCGTCTGCACAGGTATTTGTTTATTAGATTATGCGTTTCTCACTTTCAATTAAAGTATATTGTTAATATTTGAACTATTTTTGTTCAGACTTGTTCACAAGAGGAATTGACATCCAAGCGGTGAATGTTGTGATAAACTTTGATTTTCCTAAACTTGGCGAGACATACCTTCATCGCATTGGTAGATCTGGTAAGTTACAAAGTACTTGCTTAATCTTAATTCCAAATACTTAATTGATTGTCAGATTATATTGATCAAAAAGAAATTTGTTTGCTATAACGTATCTCTTCATTTAGGTCGTTTTGGACACTTGGGTTTGGCCATTAACTTGATTACTTATGATGACCGCTTTAATTTGAAGGGCATTGAAGAGCAGCTGGGAACAGAAATTAAGCCCATTCCTAGCAGCATTGATAAGAGTTTATATGTGGCAGAGTATCACAGCGAAAGTGGTGAGGAGGTCAAGCTGTGAGAAGAGGTAAGGTTTACAGAAATGGTTTGACACATACTGATAAAGTTTAGTCTAGTAGAAGTAGAAGCACAAGTAGAGTTGTTGCGAACACCAGGATAAAATTATTTGTAGGTGATAACATTTTAATTTACTTTCACTTCTCCATGGCTTAACTTAAGTGCTTAGAATCTTGTTTAAGCAGACAAGATTTCTGGCACTCATCGTGTATTAGCAGATCTGTAGTTATTTTTACCAGTGTAAATGATTTGATTTTTTTTATAATTAAAAAGCTTAATCTACCACTTATACTTCCATATTTAATAGACTACATTCAAACATAAAGTATATCCACTTAATGTCGACAATAATATATACACTATATTGCCAAAATTATTCACTCACCTGCATTGAGTCACACATGGGCATTCACATCTCATTTATAATCCATAGAGGATCAATATGAAGTTGGTCCACTTTTTGCATCTAGAACAGCTTTAACCTTCTGGGAAGTCTGGATTTTTGATCATTTTTCCAGAAGTATGTTTCTGAGGTCACATACTGATGTTGGTACGAGAAGGCCTGGCTCTCAGTCTCCGCTTTTAATAATCCCAAAAGGTGTTTCTGTTCGGTTGAGGTCAGGACTCCATGTCTTTATGGACCTTGCTTTGTGCACCGGTGCACAGTCATGTTGGAGGAAGAGTTTCAAACTGTTCCTCCCAAAGTTGGGAGCATTAAATTGTCCAATACGTCTTGGTATGCTAAAGAGCTCTTCACTGGATCTAAGGGGCCCAGCCGAACTCCTGAGAAAAAAAACAAACAAAAAAAAAACTCCACACCATAATCCTGCCCCTCCACCAAACTTTACACTTTGCTGATGCAGTCATATAAGTACTGTTCCTCTGACAAATGCCAAACCTAGACTCGTCCATTAGATTGCCAGATGGTGAAGCATGATTTGTCACTCTAGAGAACATGCCTTTACTGCTCTTGAGTTCAGTCGCAGTATGCCTGACACCACTGCATCCAACCGACCCTTTCTTTCACAGATGTTTATAAAATGCTCTGCATGCCAATGTGCTTAATTTTAGTGATTGCAACACCTGATTCTGATCATTTGGGTGGGTGAGCGAATACTTTTAGCAATATAGTGTATATTATTCTTATTAAGGGGACGATTGCAATGACACTTTTTTGTTTTTGTGTGAATGACTTTGTTTACAGTTTTTTTTAGTCTTTTATACTTTGTGTTCTTTTTCAGGTTGTCGTTTCCCAGCTTTCACCAGTCCCATCACCCATTCTCTTTTTTGTGTCTTGGGGACTTTTTTATCGTTCATATGTCCCCCTCTTTGTGCCACCATTAGTAAAATTTATTAAAGCAGGACAGTTTTGGGGGTGGGGGGGAGAAAAACCATGGCTATTTAAAAGGACTGCTGCACTGCTTAACACTGGCGGTTATTAAGGACTCTATAGAAAAGAAGAGCAAAAGGCGCCATTTTTCTCTATTTATTATTTGAAGAAAGTGTAATAACTCCCCTTCACATCTTGGTCTTTCCATCCTGCTCTGCAGCACGGCTTCTTTTCTCATGGATTTGGTTATTTGTATGAAGTGCCTTAACAGTCAAACTTGTTAAATGTCATCTTTTTTCTTTCCCTCATCTGGCACCAGCCATAATTTGGTACCCTTTTTTGTTTTTCAGAGAAGTTTCTTGTCCCTTGGTGCTTTTGTGCATTTATTAAAGAACAGACCAGAACAGAAGAAAAAATTGTGGCGAACTCTGTCACAAAAGCATATCTCTGAAATAAGTGGGACTAAATGTTTTTCTTTTTCTAAAAATCTTTTTTGTCCCAAAATGGACTTGTTGCACTTTCCTCATTTGTCGTCATGGAACGTGCGCTTCTAGAGACCCAAACATCGTTTTCTTCAGTGCTGCAATACTACGAGAGACTTACTGAGACTCAAGCCAGCCTTTCCTCTTGCCATGCTTCCCTGATCAGATCATTGTGGAAACTTTTTTTTCTTCATTATTATTCCTGTGCAATTTTTAAAAATTCATTTTGGGTGGCTTAACTATGTCCTAGATGTGCCATTGCAAGCCCATTTGGCACACTGTAAACTTTGTAAATACTTGATTTTCTTTTAAATGAATTATTTTTAAAACGAGCTGAATGGCTGGAGGGTTGTCTGAGCAACATTCAAGATGTGGTATTCTGTCAGCACTGGAAGGAATTTGTGTCATTTACCCTAGTTCCCATTTTTCGTATTTTGCAGCAATTGGTTTAGAAAAGACAAGACTTTTGTTATAAATATGGATTGAATTTGTTGTTGAGATTATTACATTCAATGTGGATTTGATTTCTTGTACGGAGTAACATTCAAGTACTGTAAAGTTTAAAAGAGCTATCTTGAAGGCCGACTCCTTTCTGAGCAAATGCCTCATTTAGATTACTACCCTACAGTGTTGATGCGCACACTTCATCTTGATGTAGCTCTGTTAAATGCTCATTTAAAAGAACCTTGGAATAGGATTTGCTCTCCAGCCTTTGCTCGTTTTGCTGACTTATAAGGCACTTGTTGGGTCCTTGGTCGACATGTAAAAAATGAGAAATGTGTGCAAAAAGATTCTTGCTGCAATGCAGCTATAATTGGCATTTTGGGGGTGGGTGGGGTTCAACTAGGATTTTGGTTTACCATCCTTGGCACTAGTTCATGATGCTTTCAGGTAATGATGTGTTCAACTAAAGACATCTTTTACTTCTTGATCCTATAATGGCAGTTGTGATTGTAGAGAGAGTGAAATGTAGAGAGAATAGGAAAGATACAGAACTTTATAATCCAACTGGCTATATAAATATAAAATGACCAGTTTCCTACATGAAGTTGGCGCTAGAATGCAACTTTTTGTCTGGGCTGCACTTAATGTTTGGGATTTGGGCAATAATACCTGTACCTGGCTGTAGAGAACTGCTGTCTTCAACCCGGTATGGGTCTAAATTGAGTGTTTTGGGAGGTTGGGGGGGGCGTTTTGGTAAAGAAATATTGGTCAGAATGATGTGCTAAGAACCAAAATGTGTTCATTGTATTAAAAATATCTTCCATTTTGTTTAAACACTAAATTTCAAAGGCTGTTTTGGGGAAAAACATTTTGTACTTTATATGGAGAGGGTGATTTGAATTTGCTACTCGGGCAAGGGAATGTGAGTGGCTGTAGTTATAGCTTGTGGTCTTATTGTAATCAGAAATCCCCATTGTCTGTGCACGCTGGTGGCAGTAGCTTAAAGTTGCCTGACAATTCATAGCTATACCAAGTAAAGAATTAAATGTGAGACGTTCTTTTTTTGAGAGTCGATCTTGTATGCCAGCTGGTGTTGAAACTGTAGGTTGCAAATGCGTCAACAAAAAATTGACATTGAAATGCATAAGCACTTAAATTTTGATAAGAGTGTAAACAACTGGGATTGTTAATGCTGTGGTGTTTGAGAAAATTACAGCACCAGTTAGTGGCAAGATTTGAACTCTGACTCTTATTCTCTCTTTTATGGTGGGGTTAAAAACACACGCACGACACATTGAAATTGGTTATTTTTGTGTTGGGGGTGGGATCTAAAGAATTATAACACTATTTGTGTGGCTTTAGAAGAGAGAATAGGAGTTACAGCAGGATCTGGCAGCCGTCTTGCTTTTTTATTTTATTTTATTTTCTAGAAAAGGTCACAGCACATCTAGCAAGTGAAATCTGTCGTCACATGTAAGATTTTCCATGTGTAAATAGATGTGCTTGAGCCTTTTTGATAGTACAATAAGATGAAGATTGAGCTAGAGAGCGTCTCGCCGTTATTATAATTGGACTA
>JAOTRQ010000022.1:38563-49997 GCA_028565875.1 Hoplisoma paleatum
TTACAAATTTATAACCTTTAATTACATGTTACTATTAATAATTAATGATATTCATCTATGTGAAGATGCTGATCATGTTAATTATTACTTACAATAATTTTCAACAATAATTCAACAAGGTAGGAAACAAAGTGTCACTATAATGAGCTATTTTTTTTAGAACAGGCGGGCAACTAATGAGGTTTTTTCGGGCACCACGTTGATGACCCCTGGTCTAGATAATATTATATCTAGGTATAGTTTAATCCATCCATCCATCTATGTTCTAAACTCACCCTTAACATTAACAAATAATCTCAACTCATCAAAAACAACAAACAATTTTGATATTCTTCTGCAATACTCTCGGCTGGGAGATGAATAGCCTGTTTCATAATCTCTACAGTTTCCTGTGGCACACCAGCGCCTGACAAAAGAGGAGTTTGAGATTTCTACTCACATTTACCACTACATGGTCAAGTCAGGTTGAAGTAATATGTATGCTGATGATGAACACTGATTCAGTTCAGATAAAAAGCTTCATCCATCATACAAACATCTACACTGGCTTTGTGGGTCAATCATGTGGGGAAGGCACACTTTCTGTTTCTTATATATTTGAGTATGAATCCCTCGTTGCACTCAATTTGCAGATTGTCTTGAATCTTTGAGCAAGACCATATGACAGACATGCAGTATGAAATGTCCCATATTGGATGGGAGATCCTAACCAAGACTTCCAAGTTCTTGATTCAAATCAAGAATCTGTGGGACCACCGTGATGTTGGGTCGGTGGATCTACAGCACTTGTTTGATGCACTGATGTCAGACCTTGTTGTGTCCCACCCAGCACATCTATGCTACACACATCTGTATTTCTGGATATTAGCCGCCTTTAAATTGCTCACACTATGGACTGAAGACTAGATGGTTACTAGTACCTATATTCCTACCTAAAATCCAAGGATGTGACTGTACAAACGCATTGACAAGGTGAAAAAAATTCACAAGCTACTTTAGGATAACAAAGCTAGATGTTTAATAATGGATTGATTAAATAAGATCAAAGACTAACTTCATAATGACTTTACATCTGCATGTTTTACAAAAAATCCTGACAGCAGATCAAGGGGTTAATGATGCTTTAATGTCAGTGCAAAGAACAAATGTTGGATCTCTAATCTTTTGCTCATTTACCCCTTGTAACAGTCTTATCTCAGCTTTAACTGAGACTGGTGTGAATCCACGGCTCACTGTGGGAATCCATGTGCTAGGCTATCGCACGGCTTGACACTGGGGGTCTAATCCATCACGGCTAATCCGCTATACAAACACGGTGAGTGAACGTCAAACTTGACAGCATCCAAAACTTAAAGTCAAACATCAAAAATCAGTAGATCAATAGAACCAAAAATGGACCCAATGTGGTAACACACAATGGGAAAAAAAACTCACTTATTGCCCAACTGTTCAGCCAATGGGGTGGGGTGGTGCTTGGTGGTGACTATCCGAACTTTTCCATGGGCACAAGGAACATAACCTTAAACAGGTTGCCACCCCATTCATAACCATTTACCACTTTATCTACACCTTTGTATAAAGGAATCGATCTTGCTGTGATGCAACAGTGTTTTAAATGTGGTCATGTCTGGTATCCAAGGTCATTCAAGGACATGTTCCCCAGCAGCAGCACAGATCAGGATCAACCAGCTAGTACGGATAAATGAATACATGTAAATTAAAGTCATTAGAGATCAATAGTACCAGAATGAATCACACAAACCGGCATACATAACAATTTTCGGATTCATTCAGCCATGTAAAAACCGGCATCTGTTATGATGCCAGGAGAAATGATGGTAGAGGGCAACACCATGAGGTGTTAGCGTTTTGCTAAGTGCGCAATATGCCAACAGTGAGACGTTAGTTAATCAACAGTGAGGAGGGTAACGTGGTTAAGAACCCAGTGTTGCAGAAAGCTTTTTTACAGGGCATAATAAGATATTGATTAAGCATATACCAAGTAAACAGCCCAGACCCTTAATTAATAATCTGAATAATTTCATGCCCCTTTGCATTGTCTACTTTATATATATTGGTCTAGTGTAGAGGTGCACATTAGCCCTATTTGTAATGCAAATGAAGATGGATTGTTTGTTTCTAATGTCCTTCTTCAAAGACTTATCTGAGCGATGCAAATCTTAGAAACGTTTAGTTAGCCTGAGAAAATGTAAGAGTTTGGCTTTATTTGACCTTTTAAAGAAATGCCTGCAAAAAGTAGTTGTTTAAGGGTCTACGTCAGCCTGTACTGACTCCAGTGAGCTCTCTAATGACATGTAATAGTCGTGTTATGGCATGTAAAGTCGTGACTTTGTTTGTGAAGGTGCCTGCGATGCCAGATAGCTGAGCCGAGATCTGAAACGATGGATACGATGAGACGTCAGCTGTGATTGGATTAATGTGAAATTACAATTGTATCAATCACTTCTAAAAATAAAGCAGTTGTAAAAACAAATCTCTCCTGCAGTGTGCTTTATTGTTATTTATTTATTTTTGTTGTGATCCTTGAAGTTTGGAGGATCACTGACACCTTGGTCAGGGTATTCCTGCCTTCGGCCCCCTGTAAACCTTCTGTATAGACCCTGTATAGTTCATACACCCTGTTCAGGGTATTTCTGCCTTCAGCCCAAGGTTTTGAAATATAGATTTTCAAAAGTAAAATCTCAGCAAAAAACAAAAAATGTCCTGAAGTGTACATTATTATTTTTATTATTATTATTTCTTCCGCACTGAAAGGACCCTTAAGACCTGGCCACCCTACTGGCATCCTGGTTAGACTGATGCTACCTTAAACCTCTGTAAATCTTCTCTAAAAGTAAAATCACTGCAAAAAACTCGGTCTCACTTGACGTTGTTCTTTATTTATTCATGATTTACTGGCCCTGTATAGTTTGAAGACTCACCGATACCCTGCTTAAGATAATTCCGAGTTTAATATCTAAAAGTACTGTTGCAATAAGGAAATGGATTGTGGCCATGAGGAAAATTCTGTTAGAATTAAAATTTAAAAAAACTTTTTAGTCCTTATGAAGCTTGGACATAATGTCCATATGACAAACTCTCTCCGACTTTTAAAGTAAGACTCGTCTGAAGTTGTGTGAAAGAGAGTCAAGGTCAATGTTCTCCCCTGTCCTCGATCCATGCCCATCCCTCAGTAACGGCTCCGGTTTAAAATCACCACTGCCAGTGCTCTTAAAAGTCTGTAAAACTAATGGTCTGGATACTCCCATCTCCTGTACGCTGTGTCAAGTCATTACTGGGCACCAAGTCATTAGCTGATGGTGCACCCATCAATTATGACTAAAGAGAGATGGGTGAGACTGAAGAGAGATGGATTGCATAGAGACCATCACAACTTAAACTAGCTTTTTTTTTCTCTCTCCGGCTCTTCAGTTTTGCATCATCTACTCAGTGTTAAATCACTGCATGCCCACGAAGTGTGAAACTGAAAGTATCAGTGAGTATAGATTAGCATAATGACGGAAATGGGTGCAGAATGTATGGACAATGGAGCAGCAATACAAAACTGGCATTATCAGTTAAGTTAGTAGTCCATCAAGATAATTGTGTTTGCAAAAGAAAGCAATCTAACAAACTGTAAATTTTATTAACGGACAAAAAATAAACAAACACAGAATCTTAAAAGCAAAAGTCTTATGACTGTTTAGCAGACATGGAGAATCTAAACCAACTCTGTAGGAAGAAAAAAAAGTATAACAAAACTTTAATTCATCATTTTTTTCACTTCTTCCGACTTCCTCCAGGATCATCGTGATCTGCATTATTGATCTGGCAATCGTTTATATGCCAAATGCCCTCCCTCTTTATTCAGGGTTAGGATCTGCACTAAAATGCTTATGCATCCAAACGGCTAGGCATGTCTTGGTCATGTAATACTGTCCATTTAACCATTGGCAGCATTTTCTGGACTTTGCAGACATGAGTAAAAAGGTCATTGATCATTTCGGTTGGGAATCAAACCCATGACCTTCTTGCTATGAGTCACTGTGACATCCCATTCATCTTACTTTAAAAACTTTATAACGCCCCCCCTCATTTTTATTCCATACCTAAGTGGAAAGCACCATCACCTTAATGCAAGAGACTAACTGAAAAGCTGGGCTCTGTATTAATTAATACATAATAATTCATGAATAAAAACCTTCTAGGAGGATGTAAAATCTACTATCTGGCAACTCTGCAAGTGCCGTCAACCGTGCGAGGTGAATAGCAGCAGGAACCTCTGATTAAAGTGAATCTTAAAAGAACCATCAATTCAAACTGGTGCACATGGGCACCAGTTTTGAACGTTCTTGTGGTGCATTGTTTAAGATTTTTACCATAATTATGTCCATAAATGCAATTAATAACAGCCCAATTCATGAACTCAATTAAGTACTTAATCAAAACTAAAAGAAGTATACCAGAATGTCATAAAAGTTCAGGAAATAGAACATGAATATCATCCTTGGTCTTAAATGTACTGTAAGATGTATGTGTGCGATTTTTGTGCACTATAGAAACTACGTACATAAAGGAAACTATTACTTTAATCAGCAAAAAAAAATAAAAATAATAATCACATGCACATGTTCATGTTGTTGCTTCTACTCCCTTGTCTATGAATATGTGTCCTTGTATAAATCTGCTACATCATACTGGAATTGTTCAGGCCTCCGAGACAGGAAGACAGGTAATTCAGACAGACAGACACTGTGCTCTTGCCAGTGTTTGTAGCCCGGCGAGGCAATTAGCAGTTAGCATGAGTAGGTGTAAATTTGTTTCTCTGCACAGTTTGATTAAGTGATATTTCACAGCATGTGTAGAAGAGGAGATGAAAGGTAATGCTAGAAGAAACAGCTTACACGTGGACATATACAGTCGATTGTGCTTGGTAATAAATCAGAATAAACTGACTGCGTGGAGCACCGGAGATTATAATCATGAGTGCAAAATCTACGCGATATAAGAGATCTGGAAACCGACTGAATAAACCGTAGATATCTATTTATGTCATGTTTTTGCACTATTATTCTTAAACAGAGTCGAGGGTTTCGAGACGAAGCATGAAAGTCTGTCTGGAGACTTCCAGTTGTGCACTAACCGCATCACCAACGATCTGAAAGATATGGGATGCAATGCTATTACTGAGGCCGCTGCGCTTGCACCCATTTTTCAATCAGCTAAGAGTTTACAAAGACAGTGTTCACTCTTTTCCAGGCTGACGTTTCAGGTACGCGTCAACGACTGATTCCTGGCAAAATCCATAGCCGTCATGTTCCACGTCTATGTCGACAGGGCTGGTCTAAGTCAGCCAACTGTCGGAAATTGGAGTCCGATCCGACAGACGGGGAAAAAAAAAAGGGTTGGACATTTAGTCTGGGATGCAGAATGGCAAGAGAGAGGTTAAAAATGAGACAAAAATAAACATTAGCTTCTGTTTTTTATTGATTTTTTTTCATGGACGGATGCTATGACGCGACCGTGGCACGACAGGGAACCGCATATGTATTAACCGCATGTGTTAAACTGAGCAAATAGGTTTGAATCAAACCAAGAAGACGACGACGATTGGTAAAAAAAAGAGAAGCAGATATATTGCTTGTTTCACTTCATTAGAGAGGAGCGGGTGGGAGGAGAGGTTGAGAAGGAGAAAGATCGAAAGCAAGACGCTGGAACGAGGAAGCGGTGGTGGTGGATTCGTCTGTTTGTTATGTTTTAACTGTTGCCTAGACCCTTTTAAATCCGAAAATGTATCAGACACACTAAAAAAATCGAGCTAAAGAAAAGGGAGAGAGAGAGGACATAAAAAGAAAGAGAGAGAGAGAGAGAGAGAGAGAGAGAGAGAGAGAGAAGAGAGAGTGCTAAATAGCAGCAGGAGGCGGTAGAGTGAGCGAGTGAGTGGTCGAGTGAAAGAAGAGCGAGAGAGCAAACCCGGCTGAATTGTGAGTGGCTCACGACACTCAGTGAACAGAAGGTGTTTCTGCATGCGCTGGCGTTGCACTAGTCTGCTGCAAGGACTCTAGCCTCTCTCTCTCTCTCTCTCTCTCTCTCTCTCTCTCACTTGCTCACTCTCTCTCTCTTCTCTCCACAACCAGCCTAGCCTTTCAGCATCAATGCCTCAGCATCTTCGCTCAGCAACAGCCTCCTCCAGCCGCTGAGAATGATCAGCTCTCGGGAGAGACCTCACTGGAAGCCTGGTTGATTGAAGAAAGCGAGACTCGGAGGGCTTAGAGATGCCGGGACGACCAGCGTTCATCTGGGATAAGTGCAGACTTCCAAGGATCTGTCCGGTGAAAGAATGACGACCCGATTACACGGATACAAACGTGCGCCCCGACAACCGCTCTAAGTGACGGAGCTTAATTCGATTATACACTTTGAAGATCTTCGAGACCAAAAACAACAAAGGAACAAATGGGTGGAAAAGAAGCGTAAGGTTTTTTTTGTGTGTTTGACGTTCCCCCTTTGGTGAATGTGTTTACCCCCCTCGTCTCATCTTGCCCTAATCAGCGCAGCACTCACTGCAGCGAAGCAGGAGAGAGAGGACAGTGCTCATGCATGCGGTCCGGCCAGCTTTGCATTTCCTGTGAGTGCGCTGAACGCTGCTTGGATAGCTCCTCTTTCTGGCTCTTTCACGCGAGGAGAACTAAGACATTGTAAGTCTGCCAGAGTCGGGTGGCCACTGAAAAGGAGGGGGGGGCAAATTTGTACCACAGTGGGATCTTTTTTATAGTCACACATAATTAGTGCGGTCACAAAGGGAGCAGCTGAATAGAGGTTGTTAGCCTCTGGAAAGAGGTGAGTAGGATTTTTTTTTTCCTTTTTTAGTTAATTTTTTGGGGGATACTCCCCCCCCCCCCCACTCCACTTCAAAGTACATCGCTTCTATCACCACCCCAGTTTAACATGATCAGAGTGACTTGCATATTCCCTGCATTAAGATTTGCTCTTTATTTATGTAACAAGTCATCTGCCAAAGAATGTCAAAATTGATCACGAGTATTTTTTTTTTCTGGCTGTGGAAATGATTCATCTTGCCCTTTAAAAATGAGTCGAATTTGAAAGATTCAATGAACTTCTTCTCCGCTACACTGCAGGATATTCATGCTGATGGATTTCCTCCTAATTGGTCTGTATTTAAAGTGGACACTCAGAACCCCCCCTGGGTTGCTCCTGTGCTCTCTGGGCATCTTTTTGAAAATGGTTCTCCTGGTGGGAGGGAGTTGTCCGAGGCTGTGCCGCTGCGACAGCAAGCTCCTGTACTGCGAGGGGCTGAACCTGACTGACATCCCTCACAACTTGAGCAGCGCTACAGGATTGTCTCTGCGGGAGAACAACATCTCAGATCTGCGCGAGGGGCATTTCGTCGGCCTATCGCAGCTCACCTGGCTGTACTTGGACCATAACAGTATCGAATTTGTGGAGGAGAGTGCCTTCGAGAGGCTGAGGAGGATTAAGGAATTAGACCTGAACAGCAATCGGATAGAGAATCTGTCCAACGGGACCTTTCGAGCCCTGCCCAATTTGCGCATCTTGGATTTATCCTACAACAGGCTGCAGTCCCTGGAGCCGGACCTTTTCCATGGACTTAGGAAGCTTACTAATTTGCATTTACGCTACAACCTCTTGAAATATGTTCCAGTGCGAATCTTCCAGGACTGCAGGAGTATGCAGTTTCTGGACCTGGGCTACAACCAGCTGCAGAGCCTGGCCCGAAACTCGTTTGCTGGGCTCTTTAAGCTGACCGAGCTACATCTGGAGCACAACGAGCTGGTGAAAATCAACCTGGCCCACTTCCCTCGTCTGATCTCGCTGCGCACGCTCTACATGCGGAATAACAAGGCCACCATTGTGGTCAGCACTCTAGACTGGACCTGGCACTTCCTGGAAAAGATTGATTTCTCCAACAACGAAATAGAGTTCATTGAGCCACATGTCTTTGAAAGCCTACCCAACCTGAAAGAGCTCATGTTGGACTTTAATAAGTTGACCAACGTGGACCAGCGCATTTTGGGTTCCTGGACATCTTTGGGCAGCATCACTCTTTCTGGAAATCCGTGGGAATGCAGCCGCAATGTCTGTGCCCTGGCCTCCTGGCTGAGCGGCTTCCAGGGCCAACGTGACACAGGTTTGTTGTGCTCTACCCCGGACATGGCCCAAGGCGAGGACATCCTGGATGCTGTTTACGCCTTCCAGCTGTGCGTAGATGGTCCTGAGGGAACCACACAGACCTACACGGTTACAAGAGACCTAGCCCGAGGCTCTATTTTCAAAAGCCCTACGAGAGGCCCATATGACTTGCAGGATATAGAAGGCGGGGAGGTAGTGACCAACTCTTTTACGGTCACTGTGGCCAACGATGACCTGGAAAGCACCATGCAGATCCAAAAAGTAGTGACGGGCACCATGGCACTTATCTTTTCGTTTCTGATTGTAGTGCTCACTCTCTACGTGTCTTGGAAGTGTTTTCCGGCTGGCTTGAAACAGCTGAGACAGTGTTTTAGCAACCAACGTCGCAAGCAGAAACAGAAGCAGAACATGCAACAGATGGCCACCATGTCCACCACAGAGTATTATGTCGACTATAAACCCAACAACATCGAGGGAGGCCTGGTCATCATCAACGAGTACGGTTCCTGCACGTGCCAGCAACAGGCCTCTAGAGAATGCGAGGTGTGATCGAACGGGGTATTGCACAGTCATGTGTTCCCATGGATCCCATGCATACAGGACAGTTTTTTCCACTCTATCACACTGTGCTGCTTTTGCGAGGAGGCGGGTTAAGTACAATAAAAAAAAAACTGAGAGAAAAGGATTTACTTCAAGACTCAATGGCTTTCCATTACATGACTGGTTAATAAAGAACATTTTTGAGGAATACAGGGACTAATCAATGTCACAATGTGACTGAGGATACTTGAGCTTTAATGTATCTTTCTACCACAGGAGATTTGATCTACCAAGGACGTAACGATGATTTTCTTTTTTTTTTTTCTTTGCCCTCATTGTGGTAACAATTTACCTGAGAAGAAAAATGATGTGAGTGTAAAATATGTCAAAATGCAAGAGTGGGAATAAAAAAAAAACAAAATGCTATTCTATTTCTTTTTGTAAACTATGAAAAAAAACCTCTTTAAATAAATGAATTGCAGTTCACACTAGTCAGGTCTGGACACGAGTTATAGTGGGTAGCTGGGGGGGGGGGGGTAGATTGGCTCTGTGAGTTTACAAGAGACAAAAGACGTTGCGCTTTGATTTAAGATTTGGATTTGTCTTTGCTTTCATTTCTTTGATCTTTCATGATCACTGTGCAAATTTTGTTGTCGATGTTGTGAATGCTTACTCCCCACAACCCCCCCCCCACCCATTAAGGTTGTCCAGAAAAGAAGTGTGTGTGGTCTTAAAATGGAAATAATTAAAATATCTATTTATATGAATAAAAAATAGTACATTTTTAGGGTGATTAAAGACTCAAATGATGTGTTTTATCATCCTGGTTTGCCTAGACCTTTCGTGACAGCAGTAATAAGATCCGAGTGATAAACCTAGCCTTAACATTCATTAACATTAAAGGCTGGTGTGTGTTATATGGTTTAATAGCCTGAAGTAATTTTTCTTCTCGAGCCTATTCATTTCCCAAGATTCCATTTTTCACTCGGGATGCTCTGAGCGGTAAACAAAAGGAAGTGGAGAGAGGAAAACGGTTCCAGAAAGAAGATGTAGAGTGCTCTCTAGTGTCCTAGCACCAGCACTAAAGTGAGGCAGCTCTTAGCGTTTCTCACCGAGGCGAAGTGTGGCCGAGCGTACGGGCGAGCAGGAGCCTGCGAGCTTTTCTGACGGCCCTGAAAACATGAGCCAGAGGCGTTAAAAGCACAGCGTGAAACGTTCAACATTCTAAACAGAGAGGGAGAGAGGACGACGGATGATAGGGCATCCGTGACGTAAATCTGTATTCATTTCTCTAAAAGAAAGCAGGCAGATCCCTTAATATGTTTAAGTAAGTGTGGGTGTCTGTATATGTGGCTATTTCAGAGTGTGCACATGGGTCAAGCTGAAAAAAAGCCTGTGCAATGCCCGCTACTGTTGTTTTTTAATCAACTGCATGTGTTCCGATGAGAGCAGTGTTACTGTGTCTTGAAATGAAAACTGTGAAGATGAGCAGGGATTTTTTTATACACATAAAAGAAAAAAAAGTTTTCAACCCCAGAAGCCTTGAAACCTTCCAGTCCTGAAATGGAACTGTTCTATTTTCAACACTGTATCTGATCTTTAAATATCCAAGCCAGAATAAATTAATAAACTGTAATCTATTGGTTGTACATGATGCATAAATGTGACCATAGCTCCATCCTCGATCATGCAACATACTACAACTACTTCACCCATTTCAATTTCTTTCTTTTTTTTTTTTTAATCTTGTTTACAATGATTTGCTATTCAAATGCTATATAAACATTATTTCAGATACAATCTTCGATCTTTGCTTGACTAAAAAAATGGCACCGTCTATAGCAGGTTCCTAATGAAAGGGGGAAAAAGTCTGGCCTGGGAAATAAAGCTAGTGTGTAACCAGACGTGTGGCGTTGTTTTAGCTGCCGGGTGACAGATTGTAAACTGCGAATGGGAAAGTCATTGTTTCGGTTCATGATCTCCCTTTCACGCCGCTCCACTGACTTCAGCAAAGTGAGAAACAATGAGCTCTGAATAATACAATCCGGGTACGATGCCGGAACGCCTTGGCTCTGCAAATAGCAACAATGGAGAGCGTGATGGAGACCGAAGTGGGAACCTCTCTCGCCTGCAGTTCCACTCAATCTCACTCCCTAACAATGAATATTTATCTACGACCGTGACATCCCACTCGTTCCAAACACTCGACCTATCTTTGGCCCCTTTGGCTTATTTTGTATCAATGTTGCATGGCTTGGGAGCTCTGAGGTCCATGTTGGCAGCTGTATTGATTTCTCTCCTCACTGGTTTCATAGGGTCATGAATATTTGAGATTGTGGGATGTTGAGGCTCCAGCCAAACTGTGCATCTTCATCCTATTTCCATTACACAACAGAAAATCTGATGTAGAAACAGATTAATGAGAAAGTCTCCGAGCTGCACCTGGATCTTATTTTACTAGTTAGTACAGAATCTTCTAAGAAATTATATTTTACACATACTTTATGTATACATAGACATACATATGTATGTGCACAGTACGCTGTTATTATTTTTCTGCGTATTATATCTTGCTTGGAGACTAGGGTCAGATCGCAGGGTCAGCCATCGCACAGCACACTTGGAGCTGACAGGGTTAAAGGTCTCACTCTCTCTCTCTCTCTCTCTCTCTCTCTCTCTCTCTCTATCTATCTATATATCTATATATATATCTATCTATCTC
>JAOTRQ010000022.1:110745-120833 GCA_028565875.1 Hoplisoma paleatum
TTGTCCAGTAGTCTCACAAGTTCCCACCACTTACTGGTGGTTGTCGTCAGGAAGGGCATCCGGACGGAAAACTCTGCCCCAAACATGAACGTCCTACCCCAGGAACTGCGAAAACGGACGATAAACGAATAGATAGAGAGAGAGACGTAAGGTTTGTTTTGCAGAATCGAGCAGTGGTGAAAGTGAACTGGCATGTTTACACTGTCGAGTCATGTTATGATTGCTATTGGGATCAGCTAATACCCGCCGGGCAGCACGGACTGGTCGGGTGGTCTGTAGTGCATCCCACATCTGCTGGAGGGTGTGTGGAGGAGGATCCATAGCGCGACCAAGGGGTGTACATCATCCGCAAGGACGGATCGCATCTATACTCCTTTTACACAGTATACCTTTCCTAAATAAATCATTCTTAAGAATATGACTTGGCAGTGTAAAGCTTTTGTAAATAGATGTAGGTGAGTGCAGATCTGAGGTTGGAGTGGACTGGTATGGCCAAGTGGGTGAACACTGTCGCCACTATTAGCGACTAATTCAGTGGATATTTACGTTGCAGTTAGCGGTCCATTGGGCTTTTCTGTCCAAGCGCTTAAAAAATTACTTTTTGATGACATGACATTATTCTCAGTCACAGACTTGAACTAAGTTTTTTATTCATTTGCTGTTGCATGAACAGTAGTTTAAAGAAAAAGCTTTTATTTGCTTCTAAGGCTTAAGTGTTTATATATGTTGTTGAATTAGAAGGCCAAAGTTTATGACCACTTTATATTATTGGCACTGATGATGTTCATCTCGTATGAAATAAAAAAAAATACAATACCTAGTTTAGACAAAGACAAGGGACAGTGTAGCCTAGCGGGAAGGGCGTTGGGCTATGAACCCAAAAGGTTAGGGGTTCAAATGCAGGCTCTACTACACAGCCACTGCTCTTTTCTTGAGCAAGACCTTTAACCCTCTGCTCCAGGGGGCGCTGTACGTTTGCTGACCCTGCGCTCTGACCCCAACTTCCAGACAAGTTGGGATATTTGAAGAGAGACATTTCTTTGTACTGTACATCTGTACAGAAACGAAAGGTCTTGCACTGTTTAAATCATTAAAAGATGATCACAAAAGTATTGTGGGTAGAATGTATCATCCCTAATAATGTTTGTGATTTTATCTGCAATAGAAGAATTCATTCTGCTTTTGCACCATTTTTATTTATTGATGTTGGCTTGAGGCTTGGAAAACAATCACCGAAGCTCCTTATGAATAGATCCTTGCTGACATGGCTTTCAAAAAAACAGTTTAGAACTCGCTGATGAATTTTAAGAACAAAGTTTGTTTTTAGCAGAACGTGCTTCAGTTTGCTTTAAAACCTTTTAGAGCTTTTGTCTCTTTTATTGTAACTATAATTATACAACAATGCTCTTCTTTGTGCTTCCACATCAATCCATTTACTTCGCTTTCTCGGGCTGGTTATAAGATAATGGCCGTGATCGTATCTTCTGAATTCTGAATAAAAAAGAGAACAGACTGGGTTAAATGAGGAAAAGAAAACATGCCGTGTGGTTGTGCTGATAACCGAAACTCTTTGGGGGAATGTCTCTGTTTAGTTGCATAAAAAGGTGCCGCATGGACTCGGGAGCTGCTAGATAACTTTGTGCTGCTTGTTCTACGTCCAGTAAAGGAGCCGCGATTAATCAGAGATTGATAACGGACGTTTAATTAATGCTCGTTTTACTAACAAACTGTCAGAAGAAAGCACAGATTGAACTGCAGCTGTTGGTTCTATAGTGAGGAAGAACCTTTCCTACAATTCCAGGCGTAATCCCGTCTCCATGATTAATAAACAAATAAAGAACGGAATTCACACTGACTTTCTTTATACGAATTAAATTATACTATCGCACTTTTGTCAAAACCTTGTTTTCAAATGTTTACTAATTTATTTTGTGGATGTATTTATTTTATGACTGCAGTCATTTATGTGCCGTTTATGGGCAGAATAATACATTTTATTAACAGAATATACTTTTTAACAGGTAATGATAAAACCAAGATTTTTTTTCTTCTATTTTTGGCCTTCAGAACAATAATTAGGCGTGAGTGGTGGAAGGCAATGTTAAAATGATGGTTTCCTTACAGTAATATGTAACCAAACTTTTACAAAACAATTTGTAAATATAACGTTGTGTTTTTTACTTGGTCCTCGATGTGTTGTTTTTTAACAGTAGCTTTATTAATCTACAGTTAAATATGTTAATTAGGGTACACATAATGTAGCTATAATGTTTAGTATAAAGTATTAATAAATGGGCTCATTTAAAGGTGCTGTTTTTAAACATTAAAATTTTTTCTAAAATGCATTTAATTCAGTTTTAACTCTTGACCTTTCAGTATTTTAACCAATGAAATGTCTCTTTAAACTTTAAAGGCAACATTGATAACGAACGACTGGCGATCGCTAGGCAGCGAATCCCATATCGACTCGGTCGAGTAGTTGACGAATGGCTACTCGACAAAGGTAAAAACCCTGTTAAAACCAATTTAAACATAAAGTAATGATCTTAAGCACAGCTAAACTAAATTAAATGTACGGTTAAATAAACGAACGTAACATTTTAAAATCAGCTTAATGTAATGTATAGTATTTGTTTATGAAGGTACTCTTTATATGAAGTATTTTGTTTGGTAACTACAGGTTAAAGGGACTGTAATGAATCCATTTATCTTAATCTTAGTTTATAAACCTATACATTAATTATGAAATAAACAGATTATTTTTAAATAAACTAAATGTAATTAAAGGTAATGCTAAAGCTGTAATCATGTTATGTATATATGGATATTTAGTACTTATTTGCTTATATTAACGTGTAAACAATGATATTAATAATAATTATATGATAACTAGATGTTAACAGGAATTGGAGAACGTTTGTGAGTCCCTTTAACATTTGAAATGTTTTAGGTCATAAAGTAAATCAAACAACAGGGTAAATCTGATTTGCATGTCTGTGTTATACTTTATATTTGGAAAGATGAGTTTATTTACTGAAATTCACCATTTATATCATTAATTTTACATTTGTATTCTTTATTTAGTATGTTTTTGGTTAGGTTCTTGGTTCTTCTGTCGAGCCAGTCGTGCTACCAGTCATTTTAGCTCTTTTCTTCAAGCCAGATTTTAACACATCATCAACCTCACATCATTTATCAGACATAACAACTAACAGGACACTAAGGTCTCATCAAACCCTTTTATCCTGGCCAGGACTGTGGTGGATTTAGTTCTTTCTGGGAACACTGGGCATTTAGAAAGGTCAGTCCATTGCAGGTCATCTATCAGCTATGTAAGAAAAAATGTACGTGCCATTGCATGACGTGAGTCAAAAGCAAGTTATACTATGTACTTAAAATATTTAACCATCTAAACATATAAAGGTTTTTAAATGATATGCATAGAATTGAATTTGGGAAAAAGCAATCACAGGCTTTATATTGATTAGTCGAAACATTTTATTAAGGTATAATTATCTAGACAAAAATCCATGTGCACAATTATTCAACCCTCTTACTTCTTAATACTTGCCGTATTTAAGTCTTAATACCTGCAGGACTCCCATAAGAGATTTCAGAAAACGCTTTCAGATTACGACGCCTGTTGTAGAATCGTCTTCCAATCTTGTACAAAAGCTCATTTAGAATTGATTTGACTGCCCAAGATGCTGCTACTGCTTTCTTTAAATCCCACCATAGATTTTCTATTAAGGCCACTTGCTTGAAATCACTGTCCATTCAAGGTCCATTGACCAGAAGACTTCCCAAAGTGCCGTGGCATTTCTGAACTCTGAATTCATGAAGTTACTCACACAACCAAGACTTATATGTCCTGAAGTGATAAAAAATCATCACCACAATGCCTATCCTAACCAATCCTTATTTGACAATGGGAATAATAGCCAAACCATTGATGTATATGTTTAAAACGTCCCTGTTTTACATCATTTGATCATTTGATTCAAGCAGGTGTTAGAACGCTGAGAAATGGCAGCAGGTTGGTTTGGACCGAATAGTCAAACTCAGAAAGCAGAAAGCAGGTCGTCCACCAAAGAGAGTGCAATACAGGCAACAGTAAAGCATGGTGGAGGTTCACTGCAAGTTTGTTGGAGGTTTAGTCCATGATTTGATGGCGTCCTCAATGCTGAGAAATGCATTCGGATACAAAGTGTGTCTGTGGTTATCTGTAGAGACTTCAAGATGATTTGATGGAGAAGAACTGTATCTGTGTTTAGTTCTTCAAGATCTTTGGAACAACCTGGCAACCGAGTTCCTTTTAAAATAGTGCAAGTGTTTCTAGAAGAATCAATGTCTCGAGGGAAGAGGCCATTTAGATTTCTTTTTCTGTTTATTCATTTTACAAATAAACTATTATCACTTCCATTTTTAAACATTCTTAGTTTACAGAATATTTTCACATCCTGGTACTGTTTGTCTCTGAAATAAGCAGGCATGTCCACGTTTCTTCGAATTCCCTTTTAGTGCTTCATATTAGGAATGAAAGAATGGTGTGTTTAGGAATTCTCTCACTGCCCGGAACGTTTATTTTTGGCATCATAAGTTTGGAGCTTCAATCCGATACTCCCATTGATGGGAATAAATAACATTTACAGTTACTTAGAATTACACTGGATAAAATACGATAATAAAATCATCTCTAACCCCAGTCTTTTTACAATTTTTACCAGCAAACTTTGAACACTTAAAGTTAAATGTATTATTGAGCTTCTAATGTTTAATCAAGTTGAAACCCAACTTTAGGTCATACAGACAAGCAATATGTATTAAAACCAGCTATTTTATGTAGGGGTTGAATAGTTGTGACACAGTATCAACAAAATATCATGTAACTCTGAAATATGACACTCATTAGTTGGATAAAACCCCAGATTCAATGTCATTAAATGTCTTGAATTGTTCTTATACTTGAAAAGACAAACCCAGCAAAAAAACAAACAAAAATAAAACAGTCAAGCAAATTATGTGACCTGAAGCACCTCAGTGTTTGTCCTGTTGTTTACTCTGAAGGATGATGTTTATTTCTTTTTATTAATTTACTCTTTTTGAAAGAAATGAGGTTGAGCTATAAATATGTCCTAAAACCTAAAACATTTTGATTTTTCTTGTATTCTGATTCTTTTTTATTGATTTATGGTTTATTCCATGTTTGGGCGTGGTACTAAAGGGTAGTCTTTTGTTGTTGTGGGTTTTTTTTGTATTCTTGATCTGTTTTGGTGTTGTTGTTATTGTCGTAGTGTCTTGCTTGTTTAGTATTACAGATTTGCTAAAAGCTTTCATGAAGACCGAACAGCAGCTTAATGATTATTCCATCCTCAATGTTCTTGTTTATGATGTTTTGATAACTTTTAAAGAAGCTTGAACGAACATCTTGTCTTCGGATGCTAATTGGCTGACAAAGTGGTAACATCTGTCAGGGATCCATTTTCAGTGTCGACGCGACATTAGCCAACGAAATCTCTTTAACCACATATGGAGAGTTCATATGGAGGAAGCACTTTTGAGATGCTTTCATTAGTTCTTACAAATGATCGTAGCTTAGTGTTTCATAAAGACTCTTGAAGCGAACGTCACACTGTTAACACAAAACGCTACATTTTATTGCATGTGTGTGTTTTTTCTTTCCTGCTGTCCTTTTAGCAAAACAGTTCATCGCTGATTTTGTTCATATGTTTATTTCTTACGTTATTTTATAGGCACCCCATCATCACCGCAGCAGATAAATTACCAGTCGCTCCCTCCGGCAATGGGTAATTTATCCTGCTCATTACCCAGTGGCCAAAAAAAAAATCCGTTTTTTTTCCTCTAAGCACGATTAGTCCACATAATTATTATTTTTCTTATTTTTTATTTCCTTACTGTCATGTGCAAGTCACAGAGGCGTGGTGCTCAGGCAGTACCGTCTATCGGTGCTGTTGTGTTCTCCCTCCCATAGGTCGCCAGCTCACCATTTTTAACAGCCAGTCTACCATCCAGATTGGCAGCTGGAAGCAAGACAAAGGCCCGTCCTTCCAGGGCCAGATGTCAGGCCTGTACTACAACGGCCTCAAAGTCTTCAACATGGCGGTGGAAGGCGACTCCAACGTACGCGTAGAAGGTAGTGTGAGACTCGTCGGCGAAGCCCCTTCCTCCTCATCCTCCTCCTCGTCTTCTTCTTCGTCCTCCTCATCGTCTTCATCCATCACGCCACAGTCTAACGCGTCCACTTCCATCCTGGAGACCACCACCACCAGCACCACCACCACGGCATCTAGTCGACGGGTCAAGCAAACCACGCCCAGAGAGACACAACAGGTAAGAAGCTGGTCTCCTACTCACTTTTCTGACTTATAGGTGAAAGGTTCGGACGTGTCAGTATTGAAGACACTGGGACTTTAAGACATGAACGGTTTATTAGGTTCAGAAAGGTTTTATTGTCATTTTAGCTATATGAAAATATATATTGAAAAGAAACCACGTTCTGCCAGGATCGTTGTGCAACTTAGAATACAAGATGATAAGATAAACAACAATACAACAAATACAAGGAGTCATTTAGTATAAGAATTTAAACACCATCAAGTTATTAAGGACAACAAGTGTCGGTTAGTATGTGATCCTGAATAAAAGCTTTAATATTGTACTCAAGTTAAAGTATCACATATACACTCAAATCAAACGATATTAACATAAATGATTATTACATAAACATATAAACAAAAAACCTAGAACAACACAGATCTACTGGTTGGTAAGAACTGGGCTATACCGTTTTAAAATGCTTTATGGGACGGCGTGCACTAAACGATTCACAACACATCCTTAAATGTTTAAATGTTGTGTATAAAACAACCATTGCGAGATTTAAAGCCACTTGTCCTGACTACATGACATCGATCACAACATACACAATTCTAAAAGTTACTGTCAATTTGAGTATAATATAGATTTATTATCTTTACTTGTATTTATGTGAAGAATCCTCAACGTTGATTCTTGATGTTTATTTTGGTTGAAAGCCTCTTCAATCTGGCAACTCTATTCACCCTATTCAAGCTATTTGGCATTTCCCAAATGGGATTAAATAGTTTTTGTTCAGTAACCGATGTTATTTGAAAGACGAATTACAATTCTAAGGACTGAAACATAATTGAGTAAAAGTAAACATATAGTTGTAAAGTACACAAGCATAATACTGTGTTCCTCACTCTCGAACTGTGCTGCCCCCAGTCACGCCCCCTTGTGTGAGGATTTCTGAGCTCGTGTTCGTTCGGTTGGCGTGCGATCGCCTTGCGTTCCGAACGACACACACCTGTGGCTTATCTGGCACTGATCAAGATGTTATATATATATATATATATATATATATGGCAATGACCCCCCCCCCCCACCGATCGGCACCAGATTCTCGCTTCTGCTTTCCTTGCCGTTTCGCGTTCCCGTTGCCGTTTCACGTGGCGTTTCCATTCGCGCTCCCGTTTCCATTCATGCTCCCGTTTCCGTTTCGGTTCCCGATCCCCTTCAGATGGCGTTGGACATGCGAGAGACTTGGGTCCCTTTTTCCTTGTTGTTTTGCCCAGATCAATAAAGCTTCCGTGTTTGATCTAAGCAGTCCCTGTGTTCGCTTTGGCATTGTACGGTTCCCTAACAAATACATAAAGTATTAGAGCACAAAAATGTACTACTTCATGCAAGTCACATTAAATTTGCAAAGAAGCAAATATTACAGTCACAGTAACAAAACAGCAGCGATATCAGGAGAGTTGAGATGCCAAACTGCATTATAGTGCAAAATATCAAAGGTCCTGAAGCTCATTTGCTTGCGTGAAGAAGGTTCCTTATTCAGATCTGTAAAATAAATGTATTAAGTGTTATTATTGTTAAACTGAAAGGGCTGCACATTCAGCAGAGCAAGATCTTCCCAGTTTCTGAGCAAAGCAGACATTCCATCAATCAGGGACTTGAGTTTCATTATGTTTGTGTAACAGAATGGACTACTCTCCTTCAAGCATGATCGCCTCCTGTGACTCTTTTTCAGATAAAGCATTCATTAGCCTCTCACCCTTCATGGTGAGCCAGATTGTATTGTTAAGATTTTGTCTTGGAACTGAAGATAATACACATTATACAGTTCCGTGGCAATTTCCAAGCCATCTGTGGTTCGAAGTTTAAGACTTATAATTAGACCTTTTCTGTAGTTGAGAAGGCTGGTCTGTTTTTATGTACCTCCATCGATTGGTGCCAAGTTAGCTATTAATGGGCATCTGTTTCATCATGTACACAGAGGAGAAAGAAACTAAAACTTCCTTCAGGCATGTTTAGCTGTCATCTCAGAGTGTTCAAGTGGAGGAGGCTTTACGTGTAGCTTTTATATGTACATCTTACCATCTGGATCGGTCGCTGGAATGATGGTGGAGCTTCTAAACAAGGAAGGCTTGTATATACACAAATGTTCTACATTCTTCTTCTCCTAAAACACTACGTAAGTGACCGGGTTTAGAATCAAACTTTGTTTGAGACGGATCTGAGACGGATTCAGCCGTTAAGGTAGGCTGTGCTGTTCCTTTTATTATTGTGACACGTTTCTTTACAAATCGGGAACATTGTAGTATTTTAATAGGGGACATATAGTGTGTTAGTGTTAGTCTTTACTGCTCGTATGAAGACTCCACGTTTAAATAAAACCCATCCATATGTTTTCTGTAAATTGTTTAAAATAAGTGTCTGGAAAAATGAGCCGTTTTAATTCTGGAAATTTGTTACATGATAAATAAATAATCATCTCCTGACCCCCCACTAGGGTAACATCTACTAGATTTGGAAAGGAATCGCTAAAGCGTCGTGCACCAGTAGAACAGACCTTATATATAGAGAACAAACTATAGCGGGATTGTTGTTGTGTTCAGCAAGTACTAGCTTGTTCACACTTTGCTATGTATCTCTTTTATGTGTCACTTTTTTCCTAAATGTCCAAAAGTATAAGGTCCCATGTCCTATTCTAATGTATAATTAGAATGTATTATAATGTATAATAATCAATCTTATTAAAAAGTTAAAAAAAGAGTTTTGGGAACGGAAATAAAATGTCAAATTTTTCAAGAAGCCTGTAAAATCCACTAAAAATGAAGCATTTATGTAAAAATATATCTAATACTTCTAATACCTTTTTTTGTACATTTGGTAATCATTGCTAACAAGCTAATAATGTGCACGGTATATAAAGTGGTATAGTTTATGATCTTTTAGCATAATAAGCTGTAAGTTAAAAATAAAATGAAAAAAAAAACATTAGGAAAAGGTGAAGCTTACAGGCCACAGTGCCTCAAATCCACAATCCTGGACAAACAAAGATTATTGGAACAAAGTTAAGTTCTAGTGGGTTAGTCAGGTCATTTTATGTCTTTAGATTTGAATATTTGTATGCTAACTTTACATATTTTATACAGTACCAGTCAAAGCTTTGGACACACCAGCCCATTCGATGTGCTTTTGTGTGTTTGGTCTTGTTTACACTGTAAATCAAAGCTTTTCAATCCAAATTATGAATAAACTCATGAAACAATGTAATAAAGAAAATACAAACAAGATAATAGATTCAAACTTTTAAAGTAGCCAACTTAGAACCACCTAGAATAGTTTTTCAACGGTCTTGAAGGACTTTTCAGAGGTGCTGAGCACTTGTTGACTGCTTTGCATTAACTCGGCAGTCTAATATATCCCCAGATTACGGAGACCAGGATATGTGATGCAGAACTCCACGACGCTCTTTCATGGTCTGATAGGTCTTATGTAGTCTGAATGTGTGTACAATGTAAAAATTAAACGTCGTAGGTGATGTGTCGAAACTTTTAACTGGGACTCTATATATTATTTGTAAATATTGGCTTTACTGTGATAAGTGGTTGACCCAAAAATGCCACGTGAGTTCTTCAGACACCAAGATTCTTAGAGGTGTTTAAGAAAAAAAAGACTATTAACTAGGGCTGTCCGCAAATAATCGATTATTCGTTGGTCGACCGAAAAAATTACTAGTCGGACAAATTCTATTGGTC
>JAOTRQ010000022.1:120933-130967 GCA_028565875.1 Hoplisoma paleatum
TTTTTCTATCTTATCATTAAAGAATTTTAAAAAATCATCACTGGTACAGTCGGGCGGTATATTAGATTCAGTTTCATACGTTACATAATGTCATTAAATGATTTAAATATTTTGGGGCTGGGGGGTATTTTCAGGGTATTTTCAATGTGTAAAGGCCAGTGACTCAAGCTTTAGTTGAAATATAATCAAAGTCAAAGTAAGGAACTAATTTGTGGTTTACTTAATTTGGGGTTGCAGGTATTTATCCAAGGTTTTACAGTAACAATAGATATAATGAAAAACATTATAATAAAAAACATGTGCAGAAATAACAGCCAGAACTTGCCTAAAATATAAAGATAGAATAACATATAAAACAGACCTAAATCTCCTTTGAGAAGATGATTTGATTGCCTTGGAATGGCATGGCTACTCTGATTATATCTTTTTAATACAAAAATTCAACCAGGCAGAAATAATATTATTGGAGATATGATACCCATCCAACAATTCCCGCCCTGCCTGCCTGCATGCAATTATACATCCATCCCAGGGCATCGTAGGCTCAGTTAGATTTCTTTTTTGCTTTTTTTTACAAGTCATTTTTCCAAAAAAACAAAACAAAACTGGCAACTATACCATCTTGATTACATTGTGTCCATTCTATTGTCATGTGACTTGTTCAATTACTGTAAAATTTGAGAACTTTAAATTTTAGCATTTAGTCGATGTGTTTATCCAAAACGATTTACATTAGTTAGAAATAAACAGAGCCTTGCTGACAAGTCTAACAGCAGCAACCTACGCCTTTAGATTACTAGCCCTGTACCATAGGCAGTAAGCTACAGCAGGCCAGGACAGATCTGCCAACCTCCTCTGGAACATGTCTTTCTGTTAGTCACAGACTGATGCATGGATGGAATATGATGTGGTGTTTCTGTTTAGTCTCAGTGTGGATAATAAGATTTGTAAAATTTATTACACTGTTTGTGCAGACGATTTGCGTTTGCTGGTGGTACTAATTTGCAATGGTCAAACGTTCAGTTAAAACAAAGAGCCTATCAAGTTGACAGATGAGGTCTCATCACTGCCAAAGAATTGGAAAAAAAATGGTTTCAAGTCAAAATGTTTCTGGGATGAAATCTATTTCTTCTGCAGTACATACGAATGTACGTTTGTAAACTGAAATCTGTTTCTACATTTAAGTTTTAAAAAGTGTTTGCAATCGTTTATATGTTATAATATGTTGGGTATATTGCAGATATGTAGCAATTCACCTAAAATGATAATAAACTTGGGAGAGGAGTAATTTGATGTCTTTACAGTTGTTCAATAAATAAATCATATTGTGAACTCAGTTTGGTGAATCCTATCGTAATTAAAGTGCATCGTTACATCCGTAGTTTACTACCTTATGCGATCCGATATTGCTCTGAAATTCAGTATTTACAGTGATTTAACATTATTAACATTAATATTGTTGTTCAACTCTCACATTTACTAGTTGATTTGTACTATGATGCGGTCCAAACAGTCCTAGCACTTGTCATTCAAACCAATAATAAGAGACGACAGTCATGTAATACTGTATCTTCCTTCATACGTAAACACATTATATTGTCTCTAACATAGTTGGGGTCGTTATAGTTTGCTCTGCCTTATCTCCCATTGCATTATTATTTCATTGTTGTATAATATTGCATTATTAAACACGTTAGGAGCATTCAACACTAAACATTTCTAACATTTCTCTTATTACTAGTATTTTAACTGCTAAGAGTTATGCCCAGTGTGTTTAATTGCGGGATTTTATTCTGTATTCTGGTTCACGAAGAAAAATCACAGAAAGCCGTTAGCTTTGTGGTAACAAATCTAACACTGATTCCACAATCACAAGCAATTAGAGCCAAATTACTGCAACACAAATACACTGGTAAAACTATCGGAAGCACGTCCCAATGAGTCGTGAAAAATGGCAGGTTCGGGATTAAACGGTGCTCTGGTGTTTGGGTTTTATCTACTAATTATTGGACTCTGATTGCACACGCCTTTGTGTTCTGCAAACTCAGCTGAGGTCGAACATTTGCATACATTTTATTAGAATTGTAACAGTTCTCTTTACAAATTCTGCCACTCCTGAATAAAACAGATCTGAGAGAAACTCATGTAAAATTTGCAACCTCAGTCGGCATGTTCTCCCCGCAGCTTTTTATTTTGCTACACAGTTAGCTGTTAAAATAAATGAAGCTTCAATAGAATTTCGATGTATCTTTCCAAAATAAAGTCATCATTTAAGAATGAATAATTGATTAATTAGTCCAAGTTACTAACTAGAAAAATAGACATTGGGGCCAGTCCTATATTAGAGGAGTAAAAGAGGACATCTACACATTGGTGGGATTTAGATTTCTATATAATATTATTATATTATATCGAATTTAATTCTTTTTTTTTTCCATTTAATTGATGGAGGTTCAACGCTCACACAGGAAATCCCCACAGACATTAGAAAAACATGCAAGCGCCACACAGGAGATACTTAAACCATCTCACCTAGAGCTCAAACCCACCACCTCTTTGCTATAAAGTGACAGTGTTACCCTGTTAGCCACACTTAAAAAAATGTTATAAATCTATTTAATTTCTTTTTCTAACAGAAGATATCAGGTTGTCATTCATCTCTTAATATGTACTGCTGCAAACATTTCTGCCCAGCTGGAAGTTATTATTCAGCAAATGAACAATGGAAATAAACTGAAGTATTTTAAAGAGAGTGGACCAATATTTTGTTACTTCGGCCTTGTCTCAGGTAAACCATGCCTGCGAATGTTGCTGATCCTAAAACTGGATGCTCTATGTGAGTTACAACATGACTAACGTAGTAGGAACACACTTAATGTATCTCAATTGATTAGGCTGTGAAAAATCAAGCTTGAAAATCAAGTTACAACCTTAAAATCTGAAGGAGGGGATCATTTCATTGCACCAAAAGCATGACACAATCCGGCAAATGGATGTCGTTAATAGCTGAAGGATATGTATTGGCACTAAGTAATATAAAGTCGCTGACGTTGAGTTGCTCTTTTGCTTGAGTTATGGATAATATATTTGAAATAGTGGCAGCTTGTGAAATCCTGTGGGCTTCACCATTGTGTGCTTGGTTTCAATGCAGCTCGAATCTGACTTGTATAAAGACATCCTCCAGGGGTGTATTTTTGAAAGCTCGTGATCGACTCATGAGAATGAATATTCTATAAAGTCATCCATACTAACTTGTTAGTGGCAGTGTTGTAGGGTCTCCTTAATCGTTTATCTGGTTCTGCAAAGATCAATTATTGTATTTTGCTTCATCTACTGTTCAATACATCCAGTACAATATGAACAATGCTGTAATATAAGTTGATGATGGTTTGATGTGATGCTGTTTGATTTTAATCTATTTCATTCGCCAGTGTTGTATCGAAATATTATAAGTTATAAAGTCATGAAAGTAAAAATGATGAATGACATAATGTCTTAGATTGATTCAAACCTCTGGAAAGAAAAGACAAGATTGCACTACACACTAAGCTGTTCAGATCGCTGTATAGTTTACATTACATGACATCAGCTATGTTCGTCTGATATGCCTAGTGATGTTTTGTCACAAAGATACATGTGAATAGTGACAAGAGATGCAATCTGGGGTAGGCAACCTATGGCATGTGGGGCACGTTTACCTGGCACATTGGATTGTAAAAGTAAAGGACAATAAAAGAGAGAATTTCTAAACATGAACCAATGCTATCTTCTATCATCTGGACAAGGACATGGACTTGCAACTGATTGACTTCCCAGATCTCATCTCTTTGGAAGATGATGGTTTCTGAACTACATTCAAAACAAATGCACCCTGCCATGGACATGGACACCTTCAGAATAATACAACTGTTTGAAGAAGATTACATTGGTAAAGCTGTCAGACTTCGAATAGGTTCATGTCACAAATGTAACCACAGTTGTGTTGACTTTGATGTATTCCATGTCACTGTGACTAGTTCATTCACAATTCAGTTTTTTAATCACCACAGAGTATAAAAAAGGATGCCGACTCCTGGGTTAAATGATACTGTGTATAATAATGCACGTCTACAATCAAGTGATCGAAGTTGTTTGTGCGCTGATGTGCAGTGTCAAATCAAAGAGGATAAATCTGAATGAGGATGAATCTGTGTAATTAGATTCACAAGAGGTATTTCTCTAGTGAATTTTGAGGTTAATAAATATTTTGGCAGTGAAACAAATGTGTCCCGATGTATTCTGAAAGAAACTATATTAAGCTCTTGTGCCACGTGTTGCAGCACAGCTTGAGTTCTCATTGTGGTTGTGGTTCGACAGTCACTGAACTCATCTTTGGTCATTAAATATTTCACACACATCACTCGAGAGCATGTTAGGGGTCGCCAAAATATGGATTTGCCATCATTTTTACCCTAGATATCCTTTCTGCACTGGTTTGTGCATCCGATTAGCTGGTGTAGAGTTACCAGAGAGTTAAGACTCTTACTGGTGGTGCACAGTAGAAAACTCCACTACCCCAGCCGAGAGTATCATTTTGATCACTGGTATCCCAATAAATGTATAAGCTATTTAGGGAAATATTAAGACACTAATTATCCCAATACTTTTTGGACTGTGTCAACAATTATATAATAAATGGAGTGGGTCAGTAATATGAGTCAGCTTTCCATGCAATTATCTTAAGCTGTTTTAGAACAGACAATTATTTTCATAGCACCAGTCATTCCCCTTGCATTTCTAAAACTAGATTGTTAATAGAGAATTGGGAAGAATCAGATTTGATGCTTTAAAAATGTTCACCCAGCATCTATGTTCAATAATAGTGTGCTTTCCAATATTCTGGCTAAGGTTCTAAATTCTCTGTACTAGCTCCATAAAATAATATAATTATTCCTTTTTATTTTGTGTGTAACAACTAAGCCAGAAAATTGTTAAACTGTTTTTTTTCTCTATAAAATCAACACCCCAGCAATAAAATATTGATTTATCTGATGTATGTGAATCGATTCTTTTTGACTTTGTGAATCGTTACATCTTCATAAACTGGTACGATTTACAACTTCGTTTTATTCTATTATTCAAAATATGTGTTGTCACTGTGATTTGGGTCAGTGTCGCACTGTCACCTCATAACAAGAATGTCCCGAATGGAATGTTCGATTCCACAGATGTTCCTTTCAGTATAGAGCTTGCATGTTCGGGTTTTTACCGAAACAGTCCTAAACCATGTAGTCAGGTTAATTGTAGACAATGAATTGCCTCCAAAACAGTGCATAAACTGGAAAATTGTCACGCCAGCCTCAAGCCCAGATAAACAAGAAGAGTTGTCAGGAAGGACACATGCCAAATCAAGAATGCAGATTACAGTCCTTTGTAGTGACCCCTCAGACGAGCAGCAAGAAAACAAATGTAATTACTGTGATGTCACTTTTCTTTTTAAAATCTATGACTTCTGTGATTGTTGATAAACAAGATCTGTGGAATTAGGCTCATTTCTTCATAAATCGAACAGGACTTTAGTAATTTGCAAAAATCGCAAGTGGCAAATTATTTCTTATTAAGAAATAATTTGAAGATTCGCAAAACAGCCAATAAGATGGGTCAAAATTATTGTACATGTTCAAATTAGCCTGGACCAACTCTATATAGCTGCCTAATGGCTCCTTTGATGGGTAACATTTCCCTGTGTACTTTATGTCATGTGTGTATATTAGTTTCGGCAGATACACATTATGGACTCTTACTTCATTAAAGCACTTTGTGACCGCCGGACTGAAGTAATCAGTCATTATTAGAGCTCGCAAGCCAGGCAAAGTCTGCGTTATAGCACCAGCGCTTCATTAATGCATAATTTGCATCCTCTAATCTCAACTTAAGTGACAATTCCAGAACCATGAATATTTATTAGCCCACCAGCCCTTGAGAAGTCACCCTCCCGTTTATGTTCATTTAGCAGCGATTTAGGATATGTTTACAAATAGACTGCGACAGAGACGCCCGTGTAATGCCTGATCATGTGATCTTTGTTTCACCATATTAATTATTTGTTCGAGCCAAAAATAGACAATCGAAGAGGCAGTTGTGGATCAAACACCCCTTAGCGCTTTTTTCTGAATGTGATCGGTATAAGAATGATAGCATTGTGCGGTCTCATCGTACTTTGGTGTAGAAGTAGCAGAGCTTTATCGTTCTCTGTTATGTCAGATTTTTTTTTACGCCGTTTATGATAAACAAGGGCAGATGTTGAAATCATGAGTAGCATGTAGATGCATTTTTATTTGTGATATGTTGTATGACCCGTGTGGAGAATTCTGTTATCTGTGCTGCATAGATTAGCATAGCATATTTCATTATGCTACTGCTAGGTTGAAGTTGAGAAACGTTTTGTTAAGTTGTACGTCAGCTTGGGGATTTCAATGATTACTATACGACCACATAAACATCAGAAGCGTTTTGTGCTTCGTCCACCAAAATGCCCCTCTGTTCTTTGCCTAGCTTAAGCAGTGGGTTACATGTGTATCTGTGTTTAGTGTTATTCCCCTTACGGTGTCACTAACCTTGATCTTGACCTTCAATTCACAAGACATCACCACATATTTTCTATCAGCAAGCATGGTCATCCAAATCCTTAAAAATCATCTATAGACCATCAAACCTCCAACATCATTATCAAATGTTATTAAACTGTTGTTTTTATATTTCAAAACCCTTTTAAACTTTGTAATGATGTGCAGTGCATGTCTATTTCTGTAATTGATCTTAGATATGTATCCTTCCAAATATAAAACACTTTACCTGTAAGAGGACTGAGTTTTGTAAAAGTTTCTTTTCTTTTAAAGTTTCTTTAAATGGCAACCCTACTCTAAATCTCTGTACTAACGCTCAGTGTACGTTCGATCTTGAGAACCATATGCTGTTGGTGTTATCTAAAACAAAGCCATACTATTATTAGCAATGTTACTGTGCTTGTTATTGCTCATCTGGAACAATATTCTACAGCATTAGCCCATGGAGAACCGAGGCTTGAATCTCAGCTAGTTATCCACATAGACATGAATGGTAATGTCTGATTGGGATTGTTGGGAAGTTGTTCTTTGTTGTCGAAAATGAATCGAGTGTTTCCAGTATATGGCCCCTGCTTTTGCTGACCCCCATCCTGCCTGTGGAGAAAACATGCCCATTTTGACCACTACTTTTTACGTTACCAAGAGCAGAATGAGAGCAGATGATGTCTTATTAGACTGCAGTTTAATGAGGTAGCTGTAGTTGTTTCATGTCATCAGGGTCGCTCTACAGTTCTCACTACGTTGGCTCTCTTGCAAACCCTCACTAGGTTTTTTGACAGATCCTCGATCTGTGACCAATCTCGATCAGCCTCGCATACTACCGTGCCAGTGAGGAATCAGTCTGACCGTTCTCTCTCTCTCTCTCTCTCTGTGTGTGTGTGTTCAGTCTGACCGTTCTTTATGAGACACTAGAAGTGTGTGTATGTGCTTTCAGCCAGATGACATTTAAATCCAAGCGCTCAAGTCGTGTGTTCATCATGTCTCAAATATAAGCAGTTGTGATTTTAAGCTTCACTTGAATGAGGAGTGTGAATTCCTGGCACAGTAGGAAGCACATAAAGTCTATGCGACTCTGTCTTGTTTATTATCAACCAGGGTTCATAGGACCCGGCAGCTCTTAACTCAGCGATCAGGCTTCACTTGAGTGCCGTTGAAATTGGAACAGGGCCACTTCTCTAACTGCAAACGATTGATCAAGAAATCACTGACAGTTTGATGGGAGCTTGATGGACAGGCTCACTGACAGATTCCCACCTGTCAGGAGAGAATAAATTGCACACCCTGCCAATGATCACCTTTTAAAAGAGTGCACGTAAAACCAAGGATGAAAGTGCGGAAAGCAACTCAAAATGAAGGTCAGTGTCGTTATGAAATAGTTTACGAACTACAGATGAGGAATACAATCAGTGTAATAAATATACAACGTTTTCAAATTTGTCAGATTATATATTAAAAACAATATAAAAATTGACTTACACTTTTTTAGATCAACATTATGGAAAAATTGGGATCTAGCAGGTGGATGATTTTTAGCATTACTGAACTAATATGTTTATTTGAACCAAATATATCAGCTAAAATATAAGTGATTAATATTTCTGATTACAACTTTATATTTCTTATTTCAAAAATCATTTAAAAAAGAAATACCTGCACTGTTTTAATTTCAAAATGGAAAAAGCTTCATCTGTATATTTCTCATTAAAAGTTTGTATCAGCTTCACGGTAATTAAGTTCGTCCTCAAACGATTACATTACAACCTATTCTAATAATTCATTTTCTTCAGTAGTTTTGGGTTTAGTCGTTTCAGCCGAGGACATTTCCACCCCGCGGGCGCATTTAAAAAATAATGCAGAATGTCATTTGGAGAGGATGAACGTTCCGTTTTTGCATTGATTTAATATCGCACCTTAAGCATTCTGCAGGCACAAGGGTGTGTTCTCTGTTAAGATATGCTGAAGGGCAATCAGCGGGTCAATCAAGCACCTGCGTCCATCATCTCATCTCCATTAGACAGTGATAATGAAAAGATGGAGATCAAAATGGAAAAGCTTGGAACGTCTTTTGTTCCTCCTTTCTCGTCACTGTTTATAATTATTTGAGATTCTTAATAGGACACTGAAGTGCTGTTAAATGTCTGTCGTTTATGATACTAGTCCTTATTGACATTTATTAAAGGAGACGAAAGTCAAAATACGTTGTATAGCGTGTCAGAAATCAAGCGGTGAAACAGTGTTCTATTAAATGATGTCCCATATCATGTCATCATTAAGTGCATCATTAAGGCATCACCTCATTCACCGTGAAAATCACGTCATTGTAGCTGTGTCGCAATTTACCAGCTACATTCTTTGAAGGACTCTGTTGAAGTCATTACATCACAAAGGCGTGACAAGGCTGTCCTATTTTGGAGGCCTAAAATTGTTCTTCAGAAACGAAAAAATTCAACAGATCAACAGCCTCCACTATCTTCTGAACTATTCTGTTAGCAAACATGTCAGCATCGGTAACTTCATGCTAAAGTATTACGTTTAAACTCTTCTATCTACATCTATCATGTTTCTGGCTGAAAGATCAAAATAGCTTCAACAAAGTACCTTTTTTTCAGTAATTAATGTTGTCAATAACAGGAATTACACTAACAATGGAAACAGGAGTGAATTGGATTAAAAACAATCATGTTATTAGTAACACTGTTATTTCCATCACTGGCTATTAGCATGATTTAATGCCAACGTTGAACATGTTATCTTTTATCTAACAAGCACTCATCTGTCTGTGTTTATTCAGACACTTTGCCATTGGCAGGTGGTAGACGGCAGTATGTACTGTGGCAGAGTAGCATGTCTTTACTCGGCATGATCTGAGTAATAATCCAGCCCATACACGACTCTCAGCTGTCAGTTATATACCTAGTCATACCGATAAAAAGCATTAGCACTGGCAAATAGATTCTTTTCACCGTCAGCTTGTCATGACCTTCTTTTGTCATGCATTAGCGTGTCATTATTTATCAACCTCACTTTATTACGGATAGGACCATGAATCATGTGCAGGAGCTTTCCTCCCCCTTTAGTCTCATTCATTGTGATGCCTCATAAGTAAAGCATTTATTCACAAGACGGGAGAGTTGCCTTCAGATTTCGGTCTTGATAGTTTAATATCATTTTGATTTAAATTTAGATGCGTCATTATTTATTGTTTTTAATCATGCACTTAGAGTGAAGGCGGTTAAAAAACAGCAACTTTGCACTGAATAGTTTGTCGGGTTTGGCATGTTCTCTTCAAGAGATCTCCTTATGCGTGTGTGTTTCCTCCAGGACCTATGTAGTCATGTTTGCTAGTTGCACTAGTGTGTGTGTGTGTGTGTGTGTGTGTGTGTGTGTGTGTGTGTGTGTGTGGGTGTGTGTGTGTGTGTGTGTGTGTGT
>JAOTRQ010000022.1:131067-172296 GCA_028565875.1 Hoplisoma paleatum
AGCAATAAACATGTTTGTTGTTAAGAATATACGTGCATTCATTCAAAATTTTAGTAGCAAAATATTTGCGATTAATTAATTAAAGACTCTGTAATTAACTCGATTAAAATATTTAATCGAGTCCCACCACTAGTATATATATAATGTAAGTATTCACCATGACAACACTCAACTAATTGTCATGTATTTTTTTGAACAGCAGATGTCACTAGTGAGAACAATTCAATAGGCTTTAGTTAACGTTTTTGTAATCGTTTTAACGATCACTGGTTCATAAAGCCTTTTTTTGCTAACACAGTAATTGGTAATTTTATACATTTAGTTTAAGCCAGCACTATAATAGCCAAGACAAGGATTTGTACACTCGGGTTTTACCATAACACCACCCAGAGTCAGTTATGAGCTTAACAGACACAGCCGCAGACTAAAATGTTTAAACTGGATTGCTAAAGCCTATTTAAAGAATTTTATTTAAATACTGAAAAAGTCAGTGTGTGTGTGCGTGTGTCTTATTCACTTTAATCTTTTTCAAATTTATCTGTTCCAATAATTTTGCTCACCAGTAAAATTTGTAGGTTCAGACAAGAGGTGATATATTCTGAACTGTGTATCAGAACCAGATGTAAAAGCGATGTTGAAAAGAAATGTTGATATATTATCTAATATCTTTCTAGTAATGTCAGACTGGCCTTTCTGTTGCAATACTTTTGGAGGGGACTGTACACGTATTGCAAGTTCGGTGCCTTGCTTTTTAAAAGCCCAACAGAAGTAGCCTGGCAGTGTTGATCACCTGAATTGTTCATTTAACTAATAAATGATTAATTATTAATTTTGAGTTTAAGGAATATGCCACTTATAATAGTTGGTACAATATCAGGTGTAATGTTTTTGTATCTGGGTGAATCATGATACATTATGTAATCAGGATCCACCGAAGGCTTAGTATACAAAGAGAAACCATATCAATATTTAGCAGACTTACATCATAGTACAGCATACAGTCACATTCAAATATTAAAAGGCCCGACAGTGCCAGCCTGGCACTGGCAAGCTTTGAGCCTTGTAACCACTTGGCTTTGCTCTTACCATGATCATAGCTCACAACTTGGCACCAGATTAAAAATAGTTTTGGTATTTCCCCATGCACCATATTCTAATGTTGCACAAATAGAAAAGATAGACCACATGCTCATTCAATCATTAAACATTGTATTAGTATCCCTATCCCAGAAGGCAGAGGTCAGGTAAAAAGCAGAGCTATTATGGCCGAATGCATAAAAATTATCGCCAAAAAATGAAAAAGAGCAAGAAACCACTGATAGTTTTGGCTCTATTTTAATTAAAACCGTTAACCGTTAAAGGTGCTCAGACTATATAATAGTAACTGAAGTTAAGAGTCTGCTAAATTACATAACATTACATAATGTTACATAATGTTTATCTTTTCATCAGTTGTAATGAGGTTGTAAAAGATGTGTTGTTTATTTAGAATTTTGTATTTTTTAATCATTTTATATATGATTTTAAGCTGTTTATTGGTTGGGATAAGGTATGATAAAACATTTGTAATTAATAAATCTATTTTTGTTCAGATGTTATTCATCTTTTAATAAGTAAGAAAGCTGTCTTTGACAGGGGTGCTTGACCCACAAAGTGGCTTGTGAAGTGCCTGGTTACCTTTAACAAGAAGGTGTGTGTGGATTTTGAGTGCCTCGTGTGTTATCTTGTACAATTCTAAATCAGGGAAAAAATGGGACAGTTTAGACAATGCTAATAAAATACAGTATTTATTTATTATGTAGTTTTGAAAAAGCCATTGTAATCTTGTTTTGAAGAAAAAAATCAGTGTCCACTTAAGAGAACAAAGATAGCCAGAACCCTTAAAATGGAACACACAGAGGATTAAAGTTGCATAATTACCTTACTAGTAATGCTTTATGTTATTAAATCATTCAAGGAATCCAAAGGAGTTGTGTTAAAGTTGAAAACACAGATGATCTTCAAAAGAGTCCATTAAGCAATGTTTCTCCAGCTAATGAGTGATTTGCCATGGAAAATGCCAAAACTGTCAACAGTTCAGTGTTTTTCATATTTGGGCTCTAAAGTGGACAGGGGGTAGACATGATGAATCTCTATCCATTTAAAAGGTGCATATTATACCAAATTCAATCAATCAATTCAAAAATAAGACCTTTAATTTCAAGTTTTAGTAAAAGCCAACCCCAAAAAGATCTATAATCTTATGTAGCAAAACATATTGTCCTATAGAACTGACACAGCTTCAAAGCTAGGTGATCATGAGAAAATCAATTGAATAGCAATTGAATAACTTCTTCTGTTGTCTATAACTTCACTTAATGATCACTGCTCAATATACATTCTCATTCACAGCCACAATTAAAGAAGTTCTAATTAATACTAACAGAATTCTAAATACGACAACTTGTTCTTAATTCAAAAGCAAAATCTTATCAATAGCCAGTATCTTGGAACTACTTGTCAGTGTCAGTGATCTAACTAAACACAGCACCAGTACTACACAACTTTACATTTGTAACAGCAACCACTCAGCCACTGATAAAGCAAATAACCATAAATGTTTCCAAAGCTGCCACTTACAGCAGAATCCAGTGAAACCAAATAAGTAGGGGAGAAAAGATGATTTATTTAAAACGGAAATGAATAAGGTGCTGAAATTACTTAATTACCACTCATAAACCACAAATCCAAACTTTAGAGGTACAGAATCGACAACTACAAAATATTGCAGTAGCAAGTAAAATAGTCAACAAGACAAATACAAGTCAGCAGGGAAATGTTCTAAGATGTCACTGAAAGCAACCTGGTTCCATCAGAAACTGGCAGCTGGACAGTCAATTCTGGCTACAAGAACCATGTTTTATGAGATCCCTGCACAAGACGCCTGACGTCCCAAAAAATATATATATTCAAGACAAGAAAAATGTGTGTGTGTGTGCGTGTGCGTGTGCGTGTGCGTGTGTGTGTGTGTGTGTGTGTGTGTGATCTGTTATGACTACTTCATTCTGAAAAGTCCCACTTGAAAGATTAATGTCAAGTAAATACCGACCTAGAATCTCACATTAGCAGCCATTCACAAAACCTCATCAAAACCAAATTTAGATCACCGAAAATGAATTTAGAGTACATTTTTGTAGGATGATGTGTTTTTTTTTATTTTCATTTTTTAATATTACCTTTTGTAAATACTGTGCATGGAAGCAAGATTGTATTGGCTACTTTATTTTATCCTTCATATTTATTTATAATGAAATTCAAAGATGCAACCAACTAATGGTTCTTATATATAATACATGAATTTTGTAAACACCCGCCCTCCCCACACACACATACACATGTACCTTTTTAGCTTCTGTTGATTGAGATATGATTTTGACAAATGTGCCACAGACAAGTACAACAAAAATACAGAAATTTTTACTTTCATGTGTTTTATTTATATTTCTTGCAAGAAAGAACATTCATCATCCTTGTTTGTTTGTTTCCACATGAAGGGTGGTAAAAGAAAAAAGTTGGATTGTGGCCCACGTCGTCAAGTAAATCTGCGTTGGTCCACAGTCAAAAAACCTTATCTTTATTAAAGAACACTCTTTTCACCTCATTTATCTTTTATGCAGGATGAATTCTTTTTTGGCATTTTACATCAAACACAATAGCAAATCATTTACTGATCTGGTGTTTTTTTTATTCTTTTTTTTTTAACAGATGTTCCAACAAAATGGAACTTTTTTGATATTTTTTGTAAGTGACAATAAACTTTTAAATGAGATTATTATATATCACAGTAAATGAATAATGTTTTTATATTGACAGAAAATAATAATATCCAGCATCCCACTTGGTTTTTGCCTGTCTGGACCTGTTATAAGTGTCTCTGTTGTTCGTAAAAGTTATGAAATGAAATCACAGTTGTTGTGGGTGAAGTGCTCAAAGGGTGTGAGTTGAGTACATGCTGTTCATTTTCAGCATTTCAGTTTGTGCAGACATGAGATGAAAATGTACCAGTTTTGCATATCATTAAGAACAGTTGTAGGTGGTTCGAAGGAAAAACTTAATTAGTATGTGGCATGTAATACAAACTAGTAGTAACTGCTTGGTAAAAAGACATAGAGTACTTACATTTTGGAAATACATTACCTTGGAAATACTTAACTGGAGTGAAACAGATTGTTAATCTTTAGCAATTCTACTGCAATTATAATGTGGCACCTATCAAAATAGTCAAAATTATTTATAAGCATTAATGCATGTCTGAGGTCCATTAGACTAGACTCTGTTCACTCTTAATTTGCTGTAGTGCAACCTTAAAACCACTGCTTTAACATTGAGTAATTTCAACTGACATATAAAATCCTTTTTTTTCTAAAAGTAGGGCTTCTGTTGATTAAACAAAAGTAAGCAAAACTGCATTATTAGTCAAGATAAAGGTCAGTGCCCAGACTGATGTCTGAGGCTCGGGTTTGTTTTTCACTCATTTTTGGTTTGACTTATTTTAGGTAATGGAAAAGATCAGCCACATGCTGTTGTGAGATGTGATGGAAATCATTAAATCTTCCTCCCCTTATGCTCTGACAGCTTGTTAGGAGTTGCTACGTCAAAGCCAATGTCAGTCTCCAGCGCGGTCAGAGTGCCCCCTCCTATTTTGGATTCAAACACTTCTGAGGATGTGTGATCAGACATCATTGACAATGGCGAACTGTCAAAATGGCTGCATGATTCACAATAAATATGATTAAATTATGACGTGTTATATATTTTTTTGAGATTATAATGCCTCAAATCGTTGGCTTATTAAGTAATCCTTCTTTGTATGCTGGGATGTTTATTATTTCCTAACAGACCGGAAGCAAAACTAAAATTCAACACCAAAACATAAGAGATTGAGAAAATGCAAATATAATATTTGCAAATCTAAATGTCATTTAAAAAGAATAATTTACTTTTAGTTTTTTTAAACTTTGATTTGGTTGATTTAATGTCAAATGTTTTTGGAATGTGTTGCAGGCATAATAATGCAGGAATAGATATTAACAGACAATTAAAATAAAATATCATGTTTGTTCTGTCTGAAATTAAAATCTAATTTAATGTAGTTAACGTTTTTTTGTTTTGTTTTGTTTTGTTTTTGTTTTTTTTGCATTTCCCATATGGTTACCATACCATCCTTTTTTCTGATTTGGTGTCACACTAGGTGTCAACTGTTCATTTGTCACAGAAAAAAAAGAAGAGAAAAGAAAATAATTTACTGCGCTTTGAGTTTAAAATAGTAACAGTAATATTACTGATAATGTTGCAGCAAATAAAGTATGACTGAATACTTCAGAACTATAAAATATACTAATATACTAATCAGTCATTTTTGAAAAAAAATGTAACCTTGACTGCTGATTACCACTTTAATATTGACTAATTTAAAGGGAATGTATTATAGAAAATTCACTTTCTGCATGTTTTTTTTTCGAGTTGGTCCCTACTGCTCTTGTAAAGACTTCAAGTTTGAATGCAATCTATCCATCCATTATCTGTAAATTATTCAAAATAGTGCTTTAGAGTCATTAAATGTAGAATAATTTGCATGGATACTATCCATAGACAAACCAAATTGTTGCATGAAGAAATGTTTTTGCCTTTAAACATCTGCTTACACTGTTCTCAGTCTTTTACAATAGAGAACAAAAGTGCATAGGTTTTTACTCTACAGCTGTTTTAAGTACATCAAAAATAAACTGCAGAATTCTACTGCAAGAGGAATCTGTACCTACTTTTCATGGCAAGTCAGCAGCTGGTCTGTAAGGACTGTGAGGGTTTTGTATTTATAGCTGTGTTGAGTGTAGCACAAGCTTAGTGGACTGTTCTTATCCATTACAAAATGTAGAACCTATGCGATGGAGTCATCTTATAACTTGATAACTTATGATTGTAATGTGTTTAAAGACAAAGGAGGTGGTGCAACAGCTTGTTACAGCTTGTTAAAAACAGAGCATTTAGAGAGTGTGTGAATCTACTACGAATAAAACAAGTACTGTATTTTTATTTGAGAATAATTTTGCACAAAGACCTTCATGTTATTGTTCTACAAGAAACTAATACACACTATTAAAACATTTTATTAAGTTCATTCTAATTACACCATGAAATTATTTTCTAATTATAGATATCAGTGTTTTTTTCTCCTTCAAGATTGTTCCTAAATAAGTCCAAAAAGAAGTCCAAGAAGTTGATTTGTTTTGTAAAAATAATTTTGATTGTCTTTGTAATCAAAATGAAAACTCATCCTGACCTTTTTAAACAATGAAGCCAGGCAGTAAAAAAGGTGAAGGAGCACTATGGGGAAAAAGCTAGAGACACAGAACCTAGAGTCATCATAATGACTCTAGATCCCTGTAGCATAGACTATGGACAATCACAGATTACAGAAGCCCACCCTCCAGACTGATGAGTACAGACGTCTCGAACAACTGAGATGAACACATTCTTTAAAGCTGCAGCCATTAATAGCTCTAATGTTGCAGCTCATCTGAACTCAGAGACCCCTGATCATCACTAAGAAGGACGAACGAAAAGTGAACCCCAGGAAAGCAGCAGAACTGGATAAAATCGCCAGACGAGTCATCAAAGTCTGCATAGACCAGCTGACTTCAATAACTTTCACCTGGTGGTTTTAACTTCAGTGGTGATGAAGCGCTTCAAGAAGATCATCAAAGACTTCCAGACTCTTCCATGGATTCCTTACAGTTTGCTTATCGTCATAACTATTCCATAGATGACACCATTTCATACCTGATTCACATCACACTTACTTGGAGGCCGAGAGGGGTAATTATGTGAAAATGCTGTTTGTGGACTACAGCTCAGTGTTTAACACAATTATTTCCTCCACACTAACTGTCAAGTTGGAACAAATAGGACTTTATCCATCCTTGTGTCGCTTGATGTCCAACTTCAGAACACAAACTGTTTGGGTAGGCAAGCATGTCTCCTCCACCCTCATCCTGAGCACTAAAGCTCCTCAGGGCTGTTTCCAGAGTCCCGTGCTGTACTCATTTATGTAGTCCTGTGCTGTACACATATGACTGTATGGCCACTGCCAGCTCTACTATCATTGTCAAATTTGCTGATGACACGGTTGTGGTAGGCCTGATCTCCAACGATAATGAGAGAGCTTACCTGGAGGAGATTAAGCACGAGAAAGAAGACAGAGAAAGTAAGACAAAGGAACAGATAGTGGACTATAGCATTAAGCACGACAGGAACTGTTGTGATCAGTGGGAATACTGTGGAACGTGTAGATAGTTTCAGGTACCTTGGAGTCTTGGAAGACCTGTCATGGTCCTGCCACACCACCACACTGGCTAAGAAGGCCCGTCAACATCTGTACCTTAGGTAGCCTAAGGTACGTCAAACTGCCCACCAAGGTGCTACGGAACACAATAGTTGCTCAGTGGTTAAAATACAGGACTAGTAAAACTAAACTAAACCCTTAACCCAAATTGCTCAGACTGCGATATCTGTACTGTAAGTCACTTTGGATAGTGGTATCTGCTAAATGATAAAAATGAAATGTAACTGTAAAAGATGTCTCAATCCTATGAACAGTGGGACACGGTGGGACAGTGTAGCCTAGTGGTGGAGCGTTGGGCTAGGTTCAAATCCAGGCTCTACTACACAGCCACTGTTGGGTCCTTGAGCAAGACCCTTAACCCTGTCTGCTCCAGTCCTGCCTTACGTTGACTGACCCTGCGCTCTGACCCCAACTTCCAGACAAGTTGGGATATGCGAAAAAAGAAACATTTCGTTGTACTGTACATCTGTATGTGTGTAATGACAAAAAAAATTTGAATTTGAAAAGTCAGCATTTGAATTTGAACATAAGTTCTGAATACAATGCAGTTAAAAAGTTTTTTATTTTATTACTTTTATTAGTGAATGGACACGGACACAGTAACAGATGGGCTGCACTTGACTGTTTGTGAACCGTGTAATATTTTAAATACGGTGTAAGTAGACCTAATAAACGTGTAAGTGCTTGCAATAACAATCCAAGTATGTCAACATGAAGCTTCATCCGGTTTTCTGTGCTGGAAAACGGAGCAAAGCGTGTTGACCTGCTAAAGTCATAACCCAGTAAATGAACTGGTTGTGCATAATGACGTAGCAGTTCCGACCTGATCCTCCGTTGCATGGCTACAAGTGGGCGGCAGGACTGTTCGCGCCGACAGACGGGTTATTCTGGATCGATCTGGCAACACATGTGGACGCTTGTTATACAAAAGAGATCCCACGGCAGACACATGAAAGTTCTACATATTTAAGGTAGATTTATATGTTCAGGAGCAGTTTGATGAGGATTATGGTTTCGATGCGAGCACTTTATTTAGTCGTGATCGCTTGGACGCGACTGTGCCAACCCGGGACCTTTTCCTGCCCACCGATCTGCCAATGTACGGACGGAACTGTCAGATGTACTGGACACACCGAAAGAAACTACCGGGCTTTCATCATATATAGAATGTACGTATTGACAATATACCGACATGTTATTTTAATCATTAGAAAAGAATAACGTTCATTCCTATAAGTATGAAAGAGGCAGTAAATACGAGCTGTGTTATTTATGTTTGCAGAAGATTGTCACATTTGCCCTTTACTGAAGTGCACAGCAGAACTTTTCACGGTTTACAAAACGTGACAATAATGTAAGTGTTAATACATCATGTACACTCATAGATCATTGTTTACGTAAATATGACGCTTTGTGGACGGTTGTGTTATTCGGTATTTGTTTGTATTTATTGCGACACAATTTTTCAAGGTTGCTAAAATATGTTATCAATAAATCTATTATTTAGTTTTACTAACTTAGTCCTATTTAAAGTCACGGTGGGACACACACTGGCCGAATACACTAAACACATGAAAAGGTTTCTGATCTGTTGCAGGGTACAGAGACAAACACTGATGTACAGGATATTTTCAGTTTCTTCAATTAACTGTTAATGTTTTTGGACTGTGGGAGGAAACCGGACCACGCGGAGAAAACCCACGCAGAAATAGGGAGAACATGCAAACTGACATACATACCTTTATACTGGGCATTTAATGTAAACAATGACAATAATAAACAGCTTGTATAAACAGTCCTGCACAATGCCACTATTTTATTATCATACAACTTCTTCTGAATGTCTGTTTTATGTTGTTATCGTTATCAAACTCCTACTAAAGTTATGACATTTGCATAATACCATAACGCCCAATTTAACATAATTACTATAACATCTCACATTATAGTAAAACATGATAGTAAAACGTTATATTATGAGTGTTAATGCATCTGTAGCTATTTTAAATAAATAGTTCTACTATTTGCTTTATAATTTTACTTGATTTATGTTTTTCTATAATGTTGTTCTTGTAACAGTTACTATGTTTATACTATTGTATTGATGTTTTAAAAACACTAATTTTCTGAATAAATGTTCACGGTCTTGGGATGAACTAATCTGTGCTAGTTTAATAAAATAATAATTAAATGTTAAAGCAGAAGACATGCTGTTAAACTTAAGGGAGATTGTTGCCATACCATAGATTGCAACATAGATGCCATAGATTGTTGTATGCCATACAATACGGTCACCTATTCTACCACTACTACTGGTTGTCTGACATTGGGTTAATTGTGTTAACCAAACTAAAATTGAGTATTTTAAATAAAGTATTTTTATTTGCACTGCTAATCTGTACCCAAGTTTAACATGGACGTGGTAACTGTCATGATCTTTAATATAAGTGTTAGAGGGCCAAAAATCTGAAATCACAAGCAAAAATCTGTTATATATAACTAATCTGTTACATAAAACTACATTGAAAAGTTATTTAAATGGGTTACATGGGTTGGTACATTTTCACAAATCAGTCAGAAATCCTTGAGGCTTATCCTGTTCTGTTAAAGTACATTTTTTGATAACACTTAGATTTGGTATAGTTATCATGAACTAATTTATGTTTGTTAAATAAAACTGTTTACATATTCTAAGTCTGGTGACAGTGTTTTGTGGTTTTTTAGAATTTCTTAGTAGCATTGTGTTAATAAATTTGGCATCATGATTAAGTAAATGAGTCTGAATTCAAATAGTATTAATGATTTTAAACAAATACATGTTACTCGAAGCTGTGCTCACAAAAACACTACAGCAATGGTTTCAAACCATTTTTATGAGAATAAACATGGCAAAATTGTCAGCGTGGGTAAAGGCATACAGTGCAAAGACATACAGTGTAGAAGGCTGGGAAAAAGTGTGAATCCAGGGTTGAAGTTTATGGCAGTAACAAACAGTTTATGGTTTAACAATAGGAACCCTAAGTAAAACTAAAAGAAAAAAATCCTTAACCATACCATATGACACGCATCATATTGCTATTCTGACAAATGAGTATGGGTATCATAAGGCAACATAGTAAAACTGTAACTGTAAATTAGAATGCAATGACCATAAAGCATTAAATCATGAGAGTTAGTTCACAGCTAAAATATAACAGTTGTTTTTTTTCATACACTTCTTGAAAGTGCTGTGGCTGTTATGGTTTTATGTAAAGTGACTAAATGTCTGCAATTATAAAATAGACAGTAAGTGAGTCATTTGGATTTGACACTAGATTGGTAATGTCCTAGACGTATAAATCAATATGAAAGAATGCATTTCACAAAGCCCATAATTATTCGCTCAACTCTCAGATTTTATAGCCTAGTGCTAATCAATATGTGATTAGCACTAGGCTAAAAACTAATTAGATCACTGTGTGCTGGTAAATCTGTCGTGGATACATTGGAGTGCAGGTTGTTTAACCGTTTAAAGGCTGTTTGGTTTTTTTTAAGTTGGAAAGCTGCATTGGTGTTGACCAAGAGCGGCTTACAGCTTTATTGTCAGGTCATGCAATTTTGTTTGAAATATCCAGGTTACTTGTTATACATTTTAACATTTCTCTGAGTTTGGAGAGATGTACAGCAATAGGCATTGCTGTTTTCATTTTGCCTGCAACTGTCTCAATAAAGCACTAGATCAGACTGGTGTAATTGCTAAAACTAAAATCTGGCTCACTGTGATCATTAGCTATCATATAAAATTTAAAGGATTTTACTGTTTATCATTTATAAGTTGAGAGTGCAAAACTGAGAATTAAAACATGCGTCCAAGTTCAACAATCAGAGTATAAAAGCATCAAGGCCATACCACACTGCAGCCCATATGCAATGTCTTTTTTATGTTATCTAAACTGATTATCCTTAATTACAGTTTAAATAGTAGGAATGAGACCACCTGAGGTGATAAGTTTACAATGTCTTTTTTTAAATTGTTTTTTTAAATAGGCTATTAAAACTAAATGAGATTCACTGTACAATAGACAAAAAAATAATCACAAAAAAGACACCCAATGTAAGTGCATGCTGACAGGTCTGTTATCTGTTATCTGTTTGTTGCAGTGAACTATCGCAAAGTGACGCCATCAGAAAAATACAAGCTGCTGCGTTTCTGTCTATCCACAGCCTTGTTGAAATGTAAGTCTGCTGTTTATCAGTAACACATTTACTGAGAGTTTTCAACAGAGACAAAGAAACCAATTTACTTATCCAAAATCTAGTACAAATAGTTAAAAAAGGATTTCTGTGGTGTGCAATTGCATCATCCATTTATGAAGATTATATAATTTTGCACATATTAACTGAGCAACATGGATGCGCTACAAATAGCTCTTTTTAGTATTGACATTATCCCAAAGCAAAAGTACATAATCCAGGTCAAGTCTGTACAAGCAAGGGTGGCAAAATCTTGAGAAGAACCAGACTCCAAAGTGCTCCATCCTTCTACGAATAAATGGGATTTTTATAAATCATACATTCATGAATTTAAACAAAAAGTTTAAATTCTTAAATTTAGAAGTTCTTAAATATTTGTCTGTGGTAGTTTAAACATACCAGGTTCCTGTCCTTTAAAAATAATATGTTTGGAAATGCTTGTGTGATACAAAGACTTTTTTGAACAGGCCATTGATCAGAACATTTTGTTTCCTCCTCTATGGCAAAATACTGGTCTTAATTTAAACCAATAATATAGACGTTTTTGCTCCATGGAGCGGTTTAACGTCAGACAATATTTTCACAAACTGGCTTTCAGGGTTCATGAATTCAAAATAAAATGATTTAACCAGCATAAAAACTATAACAATCATTTAAATAGTATTAATTTAGTGGTAATAATGCAACCAAGCAATGCATCAACTTTGCTAAGCTACAAGTCTCACCGCTTTATTCATTGTGGGAGCATTATGGCTGCTGTATTCAAGAGTGTCATGGAACTTACTCTACCACAGAACCACAACTCCCAGAATGCACCTCATCTGATCTCCTGTTCAGACTCCACCAACCATCTCTCCGTCTCAATAAAATCTCAGCCAACTTAGTTTAATGAAGTAATGTTAATGTTTCAGGATAAGAAGTTTCAGAGAGTTGACAGCACTAATGCTAAACGCTGGACTCTAGACATTATGTATTTTTTTCTGTGCGGCCTGGTACCAATTTGCAAACAAAAGCAACTAGCCCACGGACTGACACCGAGCTATTTGCATTTGGGTTTTCTGCAAGTGCTCCGGTTTCCAAAGACAAACATGTGTGGTGAAATTAAGATATGAATGATCAAATAAATATATTTCGCTTAGTCACTAATTACCTGTCCAGTCAAAAATGTAAACAAATTGTGTAAAAAATTTTGTATCATAATATATCAATAAATTCCCATTTTTGTTTTTGAAGTGAAGTGACTTTGATCAGTCTGAATTGTCTTATCATGTTTCTGTACTGTTGTGATTTTTTAAAAAGAAATCTTTAAATGACCTTTCTTTTTTTGTTTTCAGCACAATCCAGAATGTCATTCACTTGTCCTTTATAGAAAAGGGTGCCTTCACAGACCTACCAAAATTAAGATACTTGTAAGAAAGCTTTATTTGATAAATGATGATTTTTTTTTTTAAATAATGCTGTCATAATTCGATCATGCATGCTGGTCTCTCTGATGTTTTCTTTAGGAGCATCAGCAACACAGGACTAAAGCATTTCCCAGATTTTTCCACCATCTCTTCAATAGCAGTGGAGTTTTTTCTGTGAGTAACCATGTCCTTTTTAAATTGAAGGACAAAATTATAATTTCTGATTTAAGGCTGTGACCTTCTAGGTGCACCTGCATATCTTTGGATTAAAGCCCAGCTCATCTACTTTTTCTTTGTTAGTTAAAATATTATCATTTAAGGCAAACCAAACACATTCATCAGAAACGACTTACAAATTTGACTTAATACATTACTAGCAATTATGGGTTAAAAGTCTTGCTCAGCAGGCCAATAATTGTGCTTTGTCTATGGTGGGAATACAACCAGCATTCTTTTAATTACCAGTTCGGAAACCCAACCAGGGTTTGAAATTGAATGTTTATATGCTGAATATCAATTCAATGTCATATCAATGTCATTATTGTTTGTGTATAAAAATTTATTCTTAATCCCCATTGTTAGTCAGTGTGACATATGTTAATAAATTAATTTCGAGAATAGTAATGATTAAGGTCTTATCTTGCTCAGGGGTAATAGTGGTAACTTGGTGGTGACCTTAACTGCTAAACGACTATTTATCTAAAATTGAATTAATAATAAATAAAAAAGTAGTTCAGTGGGTTTAGAGTTCATGTTTTGCTCAGATTGAGCTTCCTGGTATGTATGCCACAAATAATTGTATATTATTATGTTGATGTGTGTTTTTTTATTATTTTTTTTTAGAATTGGCTATTTTTGCAGCAATTTTACAAGCTCACTAATCAAAACCTAGGTGCCAGTTTATTAGACAAACTGACTTCATATTGACAAACAAACAAAAAACTTTGTTACAAATGAAAAAAAACTCCAAGTATAATTGAAAAAGTGAGCAAAAAATACATATATACATAAATGAGTAATAGTGGACTCAATGGGTTTTAAGTCACCAGACAATTAAAGTCACTTCAATTAAGTCTGATTGATTAATGATCATGAGGTTAAGGGTCCCAGCTCCAATACTGCCTTGCTACCATTGCTGTACTCTCAGGCAGGGTGGTTACGTTTAGCTTGTTGACTCTTTCAATGTCAGTGTTTTTTTATGTCTTTCAATGACCCTTTTTTTAAACTGTTGGCACAGTAGTTGACATATGTGGTTACATATAAACACAATGATCAGCCAATAGTATGTGAAGCTACTAAAACCCTGGCCTTTAGCTAAAGAGACTTGCAGTTGTTAGGATTTTGTTTTGCTCTTGTAATTAGCTCCTATCAGCCTAGAAGTTATAGTTGATTAGATGACTTGGTTAAGAAACATCAACTTCTGAATGGCAAGTCCTAACATTTCCATTGTCTCTGTTTTTTGTGAAGGGAGATCGCGGACAATAAACGATTAACTAGCATACCAGGCAACTCATTTCAGGGTGTATCCAAGGAGAGCATGTTATTGTAAGTACCAACATGAACAATCTGTACTTATTTTACTGCATGTAACTATGAACTCTGTACGGTTTGTTTTGTTGACAAATGTTAAATATAGCTCAATGTTTGGTACTAATAAAAACCATTTCATTTATTTATTTTTTGCTTTTTAGCCTTTGCCACACAACTTCAGAGACCTAAGTTCATTCTGGAAATCAATATATTCAGAATTGTCACTAGGGATCACTACAAACTTTTAAAACTATTGCCATTTACTCAAATATATTAACCTTAAGTCCAAGGTTCATCAATAATACAAGCTAAATCTAACATATATATTATTGTATTTAACATGTTTCCTTCAAGGAATCTGGTCAGGAATGGATTCACAGAAATTAAAGATTACGCTTTCAACGGGACCAGAGTAGAAAAGCTGTAAGTATATCTTACCATCTTTCAGTGGTTTACTTTTTCAGACATCATCTGAGATGTTTTTTTCAGAAACTTGTCTCTGAGTGAATGGCAGGACTTATTGTGTTGACACTGAATGATCTGACTAGGGAACACAAAGTCAAGAACATAGTGTACAAGTAAATAAATGTCAAATAAAACAAAACATTGATTTTAGTGGCAGTGTTTGCGCAAGAGATCTGTACTGAGGCATATAGTACTTAAATTAATAATTGTTCATCTGTCAGTGTGAAACCTCAATGTAGAACCTGTGTGTGTTTATAGTTACTTGGAATTACAAGGTTACTGTTGTGGTCAGGAAATCTTAGCATTAAGTCAGTTGGTTATGTTTCGAAGTTGTGGGTATTGTCAAGATAACAGAAAACTACAAAGATAAAAATCCCAAACTATTTGTGGTGTGATGTGATTAAAAGTAAGATGTGAAACAGACTTTAAGAAACGCGATGTAGAGTTAGTAAATCAGGAAAGTTTCAGTCAGGAAAAGCAGACAGAGAGGAATATTTGTCCTGAAGTAATAAGACATAATTAGCAGAAGAATATCTGCATATGAGCCTGTAAAAATGCTGCATGTTTATATTTAGGAAGGCTGGAAGAAATATTAAACTTATTAAATTCCTTTAGAGTGCTTACCTTGCCATTGTGAATGAAAATAAATTCCAAAGCTTTAACATCAAGATAAAGACATAAAAATGTAATATCCACATCAATAATTCATTGATTTACAACTGGTACAAATAATTTAACACACACAAAATAATACCATAAAACTCATAACTTATTTATTTATTAAGCATTTGAATATCATGTTTTAAAACCTAGCTCAAGTTTCAAATGATACACGAGTTACATCGAACACAGTCATGGACAAGTTGGTCTCTTCAATTTGCCTCACCTGTATGTTTTTGGACTTTGGCGGAAACTTGAGCAACCCACACGAACACGGGAAGAACATGCAAACTCCACACAGAAAGCCATTGGCCAATACAGGAATCAAACCTGGGACCTCTTGCTGTAAAACGACGATACTAATCATTAACCACCGTGCAGACACGAAACCATAACCGGTATAAATGAAAATGTATTAAAGAGGTTCACATGATAAAAGGGTGAGCCTACATTTTAAGGTCATTTATTTGTTACATGCTCCTGTTCTCAATCAATCTAATAAATGTATTACATTCAGTATTTAGTATTAACTGCAGCTGCATTTTGTGTTTGTTTTAGGATTCTTAGAGAAAATAGACATCTTACTAAATTCCATGATAATGCTTTTGAAGGATCAACAGGACCCACAGTACTGTAAGTAACATTGTGTTATTGCTTGAGTTAAAAGCAACTAGACTTAGATTACTTAAGATGTTTCACTTAGTTGTCACAGCTGATGGTTGGTCCCAGGTATTTAACTTCTGGCTGAGTGGACAAAGCAGTGGTGGCCTTCTATAATGTTAGTGTCGTCATAACCATCGCATCAGCTTGCCAAAATTCAGGGTTCTAATTCTGTGACTGGACAATCTGGATTAAATAGAAATGAAGCTACACTCCCAGGTAGCCAAGATATTGTGGCGAAGGACCCAGAGACCACATCTAATCACAAATCAAATGCTATATCCCAAAAACTTAATTGTAATATAAATCCTCAACTAGACCTTCACAGGTTGACATAAGTTCATGTTGTTTGCAGTACAAAATGCCTCTAAACAATGACACAGGCATTACCAAGCTGTCAGGAGACAAGCAGGGGTACGTTGTTGTTGTTGTTTTTAAAATAGCGAAATATCACACTGTGACACCAAGGACTGTCTCCAATGACTAAAAATAAAATACCTTTAGTCTGTATGCATGGACTTCCCAAGGTATAAGACCAACCAGACACATTTTCAGCAGTATAGAATTATCCAAACACTATTGGCCACTAGTTTAGCTTAGTTTACATGCAATCATATTCAAAACACAATTTAACATCAATGTCTGCAGTCTTAACCTGCGTTTGAATGTATTTTGTTGTCACCTTATTTCCTTTATTAATGCAGTATAAGTGGTCAAAAAATGACTACAGCAAGATAGCAACCCATACATGAAATCTGATTTTAGGCCGATGGCTGATACCTGAGTCAAACCCAAAACAACTCAAGGCGAGTTCAAATAAACAACATTATCAGTCCAAAATGTTGCTTTCTGCAGAAACTAAAAACGATAGCATCCCGAACTGGTTAATCCCAAGAAAAATAATATAACCACAAACTGAGCAACACTGTTTGTACTGCAATGCTATGAGGAGTGTTTGTATATATACAATAAATATAAGAGACCACACGATCATGTGAGAGCCCGGGGTATTCTTTGAGGACACAAATGTTGATATTTTGGGCATATTTTGCACCTAAAACAAGATGTCACTTCCCAAAAGGTTTTACATCATGCTACCCACCCTTACAATTCACATAACAGCAGGGTGGGACGACAGTTATCAAGAGCACATCCGTGTGTGTCAGCCCTTTAAAGTAAAGCACCTGGAACTTCCCATAATCTTGTATAACTATCTTTAGATGAAAGGTGAAAAAAGTCAAGCTGCCTTCAACTAAAGCACTTTTGACAACAGCATTGTAATGGAAACAAACATTATCAGTTGCAAAAAATGCCATAGAATAAGTCGCTCCCAAACATGTGATTAAATAAACAACACTTTTGTCAACACAACCTTGAGACCTTGTTTTTTTTTTTTTACTCAGTAAGGTGTTTAAGGCAAATTTAATAAAATGTGATGTAATTCACCTCAAATAAAACTGTTAGAAATATTAAGACATCCTGTTCTAACATTCATATCTGTTAGCCAAGGCCTTGTGTATATGCTCCACTGGTCTTGGAGAACCTGACCGTCAAAAGTGTTTCAAGGCAAGAGTCACTCTTATCCTGAATCTATCCTTGATATAAAGGGGGGAAGAAGCGAATCTACTGGATAGTAACACAACATTAAAACATTAAAGACTGAACGGACAGTTATCAATTCTTAGCAACACTGTGACAGATTATTTACCATGTTGATTTATTTTTAGCTGATAGCCAGGAACTGAACTGTTACACAAGATATGATGCCCATAGAAATGTTCACAAACACACAAAGTGTTTGTTCCTGACATATGTACTTTGGATATATGGATGTAAATCCCCAGAAATACAAAGTATTATAGGAAGGCGAGATAACTGGTTTAAGGCTTTTAAATGAAAAAATGAAGCTCTTGTGGGGGTGTCAGCAGTAAAAAAGAGAGGTCCAAGAGAGGATCAGCAGTAAACAAGACACCAAAACATTCAAAGTTTATTGATGTGCAAAGGCCAGGGTAAGAGAATAAGATACTTTGCCTTAAGATGGAGTCACAAAACTAAAAAACTATCACCAAGTGGAACGTGGATGGGACTTTTTGCTATTATTTTAAAACTATATAACTAATAATAATAAACTTTTAGACTTTTAGAAAAGTAATTGACTGCTTCAAAATTGTCAGCTTTAAATTGTTGCTACAAACAAAACTTTGATAGGCAATGTCACCAATGCTATCTGTATTTCTGATCAGTGACTTACAATGTTTGTCTACTGGATGCTCAGCTCTATATTATGAATTTATGCTTCATGTTGAATATATGTTTTTGCAGAGATGTATCATCCACTGCTCTTCAATTACTCCCCTCTAAAGGACTGGAAGCTGTAAAGATACTGATTGCACGATCTGCTCCAGCCCTTAAAACTCTTCCCCCTCTGGAGAACCTTCAACAGCTTCAGGAAGCCAAGCTGACCTACCCAAGCCATTGCTGTGCCTTTCACAACATCAGGTCCGAGCCAGTTTTTACTGACTGATTTGTCCCGTCAAAAGTTTCCTTAATGCTCTATTTTCAGTCACGTTGCATGTATTAAAGTATTTGTAAAAACATAACATAAACTTGTTTTCTCATGTTTCAGGGAGAATGCTGCATTTGGTCGATTAAAAAACCTGACTGGGCTGTGTGACTTCACTGATCAAGAAATGTAATTACACAGCATTCATATCTTTAAACATATCTTTAAGCCACACACACACACACACACACACACACACACACACACACACACTTGTTTTACTTTTCCTTAGAGAAAAATGTCTCAATTGAAGACTAGTTGAGCTTTAAAATAAAAAATATATGTATGTATGTATTTACCCGTTTTAGTCATTTCCAACTCTTGGGTCACTCTATGGACCGCTACCGATCCCCAGAGTTACTCAGCAATTACAGTTTTACAGAGTAGGTTGCCAGGTCTTTCTCCAACCCTGTATCGCTATAGGGACCTTGTGAAACTACAGGACAATTTTACCCATTTCCGATCATGCATGTTTTTGGAATATTAACAAATTTGGAACAAAAAAAAAATACTCTGCTGTAGACTAATTTCAGTTTGATATTATACAATTAATATTAGATAATAGATCAACATTTTATCTCAATTAACATTTACATCGCGATCTGATACACAGTTCGGAAGCATGTCTTGTGTGAACCTGTTTTTCTGGTGAGCAAAATTGTTGACTGAAATTGTGACAAGGTTGTGTTTTGTTGCTCAGATGTGTCCAGATAGTCATTTTTCAGACTTCATAGTGCTAAAAGTTTATGGTCAGTTTTGTTTTTTGGCCATGTAGACTGATTTATAGCTAGAGTAGTAAATAACATGAAGCGAAAAACAATCGATTGTTAAATGGAGAGAAATAAGAAAATCAAACAGCTACTGTTCAACTATTAGCCATAGCCAGTACAATTGTTTGAAATATCCAGAAAAAAATGTCAAGGTAGAATAAGAAAACCTCTTTGTTCCAATGTTTTGGAGGGGAATTTAACTGACACATCAACAGAAGGCAACCTGATTCCATCCAGTGGGTTCACTCAGACAAAAATCATCCAATCAGAAAAAAGGCTGTAAACTCGGCTAATTTAGCACCCCCAAATTACAAATAGCACAACAAGTAAGACACTTATGAATCTTCCAATCAACCAAGACATCATTTTTTAAATTTATCGATATTATAGATGTCAGATATTAGGGTAGAATAGAATGACATTCTTTTAAATTAACTTTCTTATTTTAACAAACAATGGTAACTCTGTTAATGGTGAAGCACTACACATTAAGAATAATTTAATTCAGGGTTTGTCATTTGAATTCACAATTATCTACACTAGAAACTTGTCATTTAAAAATCATTAATAGCTGATAATTCCTTTTTTAAATAAATATGACTTTGTGAGAGGAATTTGGACTTAAGAAAGGAAGTATTTCTTTCTCTTGTTATAGCAGCAGTTCTGCCGACTTAAATGTAACTGCACAATGTTGTAAGATACACAAAAAATAATAGTTGTGGGTCTTGTGGCCATTAAAAAGCTGGGATAGGCTCCAGCATCCTCCTGTGACCGTTATTGGATAAACAGCTAAGAACGAGTAATCGCCGCAAACATTAATTTAACTATTATTTCAATACAATATATTGCAATGATTAGATTTAAGATTAGTAGTAGTCACATATACCCTGATATCTAACAAATACATTTTTCTCTGTAGGATCCAATCAGGGGAAGATATGTCCGACTTGAACTTTTACTACCCCGATTTGGAATTGTGTGCGAGTAGCAGCATTTTTAAATGCACACCAGAACCCGATGCCTTCAACCCATGTGAAGACTTGCTAGGTCATATGGTTCTGCGAGCTGCGACATGGTTTGTGACCGTTTTTGCCATCGGTGGCAATCTGGCAGTGCTGCTCGTCATACTTTTGAGCCACCAGAAGCTGAGCATCTCCAGGTTTTTGATGTGCAACCTGGCCTTCGCTGACCTGTGCATGGGCTTTTATTTGCTACTCATCGCTTTAGCAGACTATCGCTCACTTCAGGAGTACTACAACCATGCTATGAATTGGCAGACGGGACTAGGGTGTGCAGTGGCTGGGTTCCTGACAGTCTTTTCCAGTGAGCTTTCAGTCTTCACTCTTACCATGATTACTCTAGAGCGCTGGCACACCATCACGCATGCCATGCAGATGAGCAGAAGACTGAGGCTACGCCATGTGGCTGTTATGATGGTGGCTGGCTGGGGATTTTCTATTCTGGTAGCTCTGCTTCCTGTGTTTGGCATCAGTAGCTACACAAAGGTTAGCATTTGTCTTCCGATGGACATCGACACACTTGTTTCTCAAGGTTATGTGGTAACAGTGCTGGTCTTAAACGTGGCAGCGTTTTTAATGGTTTGTTCCAGTTATGCAGGAATTTACTTAAGCGTGCGTAACCCCAACGTGCCAACACGTCACGGAGATACCAGAATGGCCAAGCGAATGGCCGTGCTCATATTTACAGATTTCTTGTGTATGGCACCGATCTCATTCTTCGCTATCTCTGCTGCCTTGAGAATGCCTTTAATTACCGTCTCACAATCCAAAATCCTTTTGATTATTTTCTACCCCATAAATTCACTGTGCAACCCATTCCTATATACCATATTCACCAGAGCCTTTCGCAGGGACATGTGTGTGTTATTAAGCCGGTGTGGGTGCTGTCACACTCGTGCAGAGTTCTACAGATCACAGGGCATTTCAGGAATTACCTTGACATCAAAAAACAGGGGCTCAAGGACATCGAATCCATACCAGTTTTATGCATATCACATCAAACTACAAGGATGGTTTTTCAGTAAAGCAGCAACATGAGCTTCATATAAATAAACTATGAAATTATAAAGTTTTTACTACAGCTGGATCCTGTATATACTGCACATCATGTACATTATTAAAAATGTAAATAGTTTGCTAAAATGTATTTAATATGTATGTGCACCATGTACCTATGTAAATAAAGTAATGTTCTTAATGACTTGTTCATCTATCTAATTCAAGCTACACCGTGCAGAATATTTTACTTATTGATAGCACTTTTCATCCATGCACATTTAAGATGCCATGTCATTCAGAATTCATTACCAGTTATCCAATTTAACACTGGCAGAAAGCTAACATTATTATAACTTCCATTTCGGGCCCAGATGCAAAACCAGATGGTCTGGTTGATAAAGAACTAGGCTTGCCATCGGAAACCTGTCGGTTCCGAGAGACGACAGGTCTTATGTGCTCACTGCCCCCTAGTGTGTGTATTTTACTACACAGATTGGGTTAAATGTGGTGGGAGACGGGAATTCTAATAGTAAGTCTAAGCTTCTGCCCAATATCTGTCATTACAGAAATGGGCAAATAAAGACACAAACAAGTTTTATCTGCTGTATGTTCGATTTAACAGTGATAAACAAAAAATTACATTTTAGTCTCTCAATTACGTTCAACAGTGAGGACAGAAGAATCAAATCCAAATTGTTCTCATTGATAATATTTAAGGATTTCAACATTGCAAGTAAATGATTGAAGCAAGTTGAATATAAATTAAAAGAAATGAATCAAACATTAACAAAAGGTATCAAACTAGTGAACTGAGTAATGAGTAAAAGAAATTCTTCACATTATTTTGCATCTCACCACTCAGCTTCACCAACAGCCTTGGAGAAAACATAGTCCTTCCCACTATAGCACATTACTCCATCTTTCAGGTAAAACTTCCATCTGTTCTTACTGCGATGAATCTATCACAAGAGCATTTTTATTGATTTAATAAGCTGCATAATAAAGTAGAATTGTATAAGATACTTTTCCCAAAAGTGCTTATGACAAAACCCTTAATTGTATTAATTGTAATCGCTTAATTCTTTCGCTCTTTGGTTGCTTCTGTTAAGGGTCTCGACACCAGGTTGTGACCCACATTATTAAACTGACAAAGTGTTTATGCCATTGCTGACACAACCCAGCGCCTATTTATTCAGGCTCGGGCATTGCAAAGCACTAGTTTATGCACCCTAGTGGCTATGTATCTACAGGGCCTTTCAGTAACTCCAAATTATTACACATTACAATTAGTAACCAAAACATGATTCACACATGAGAACTCACATATTTTCTTCATAACAGCTCTTACCTTATCGTACTGACAAACAATTACATTGTCTGTGTCAAAAATTTCTGGAATGTCCTGCTCACTCACATCATCACCAGAGTTCAATGGATCCTACACCAGGAAATACATGGGTGAACAGAGCATTTTTATTAGCCATTCTAGTGGCAACTGATTATACAGGCAAATAAACTACAGTACAAGTTAGGTCAATTTTTCTTTTAAATAAAAAATATCAAAGTAAAAAAGAAAAATAATGCAATACAAATGTGCCTTTTACAACCACATTTTTGTTCAGCCTTAAAACAAAATAAATTCTCGGACTTTCCTATTTTCAGTTTTTCCAATTTGGTAATACTCATTCCCCTTGTCCATAAGGACATCGGTTTGACATATTGAACCATTTTAACATGACACTATGTCGAACATATTGAAACAGTGAGCCAAACATCAGAACCTTGTAAAAGCACATATGACCAAATGACCAGAAATATGCTGCAAAATCTTGTGAAAATCCTTCTCAGTTATAGCAGAGATGCAAAAAGGGCATAACTTAAATTATTAATTCACACATCAATTGTCTAGGCCTCGCACTCTCCTAGCTACACCACTGATCTCCAATCTTTCTGGTAGTGATATAATGGTTCATTAAGAATGCATAAGAATAGTTTGCAATCACCTTAGAAATGAAAGGACATTCATTGTTTAAATAAATAAAGAATTACTAAAAGGAAAATTAAAAGTTAATAACAAATTGTCTTTAATTATAAAATGTTTGAAAAATTATAATCATATCATTAATCCAGTGGTGTAAATCTCTATTTTCTACAACATTTTAGATTGTGAAACATGTTAACAGCCATAAAAGGCTTCAGTAAACAAAATACATTTCACACACTTTGAAGGAAACTTAAAACATAACAAAATATGTGTATAGTGTTTTTGGTAGGGTGAGCGACAAGATACGTTATAATATAAAATCATAAGGAACATTTTATGCCGAATGTTTTACTTCAAAGCTTTTATTTAATCTCATTTACCTCCTCTTCTTCCTCCACCAGCTCAGGTTCATCACTATCACTGCTAGAGTGGCTGTTGGCATCGCTGTTTTCCCCATTATTGCGCAGAGCCTTTAGAGCCTCAGCGTTGATCAAGCCAAAGAATTCATTTTCTCCGACAACTCCTTGATCGTCCTCATCCAGCTCCTGTTCTTGTTCTCCTTCACCCAGTTCAGAGCTGCTGTCACGTGTCCCATCAAGCTGCGATATGTTGTCCAGCTCATTGAAGTTGTAGTCCGTGAGGAGGTCCATTTCCAGCTGAAGACAAATACTTGTCAAATTATGGAAAGCAAAGTGCAGTCAACAGGTCCAATGTTTGTATTAGAGACTGTAATGAAACACTGGCATATTTCTCTTACACAAAACTCAAAGACTGAAAAATGCAGCAACGAAATGACAAATGGTGATTGAGCTAAAAAATGGTAAGTCTTTTTATGTCAGGTCAACTTTAATTATATAGCACTTTTTACAATAGACTTTGTTTCAGAGCAACATCACAAAATCCAGGACAAACAGACAAAAACCCCTGTTCAGCAAGCCGAGGGCGACTGTAGCAATCATCTCGTGCCAAATTACAAAATTACAGGTAAAAACCTTTAGATGAACCATACTCAACAGGGCCCATCCTTCGTGGGTGGTCCTGGATATGAGGGGCAATTATGGGCCGAGTTTATGCAAATGAATCAATAAATGTTCATAGGATCTTAAGTTTTTCTGATTTGGTGTTGTAGATAACACAAACCAAACACGCTGAACATACAGTGCTGACAGAGAGTTAAACTTACAGTTTAAAGTCCATGGTAGCAGAAAGTAAAAATGTAAACAATGTAGACTACAATTATAAGAAATTAATAAATAAATAAACTAGATTCGTGTCCTTTAATGATAGAGGTAAAGGTAACTGTTAACTACATGATGAATACAGGACAGAAAGGTAGGGTGGAAATGTATTCCTTTAAAATAAAGAACAAACAGTGCTTGAACCAGTAAGCAGAACATGTTTAATTACATTTCTACCTTGATTGCACCATCAGAAGTTCCTTCCAGGTCTGGCAGAAAATGACTCAGTGTCTCTTCTGTGTTTATCATATCTGCTGTGGCTTTCTGCTCAGCGTTTCCAGCATTCTCCAAAATCTGCTCAGCAGATAAAGATGTTGGTGTGCTCATGTCCACTGGCAAATTAAAGTCAATCCCATCTAGTGTAAATTCGCCTGGGGTCTCAGGTAAAGACTGGCTTTTAAGTTCTGAGGTGACTGGTACTGTAGAATCTCGAGGGACCAGTGGAGACTCGGGCTGGATCTGGTGCTCTGTGTGCAGTGGCAGTTTTGGAACTTGCGGAATGGACAATATTTGGGAGCATAGAGGAGGCACCTGAGAAGGAATATTCTGAACAACACTGGGTACATTTCTTTGCTCCACTTGGGATGGGTTGGCATCAGAAGGGATGTGCTGACAGCCTGGGGCCTGGGTCACCATTACAGGAACGTTGACTTTGTAGAAATGACCTGTGGATATGAATTTAGAAGCCAATGTGTGTTTTTGTTTTATTAAGATTTTAATGTCATGTTTAACACGTTTGATTACACTCATGACAGGCACACATTATTAATTCATTACAACATTCATCAATTCGCATGTTTATAGTAGTGGACAATTTAGCATCTTTAACCTCACTTGCACAGAAAAATTACTAACTCAAAAAAACAAGAAAAAACAGTGCTACTCACTTAGCCACTATGCCGCCCACAGATATATAGAAGTGTATTATGTGTAAAAGTTTATTAAAATCCCAAATCTCTTTTTTTAATGTATGTAGTAAATAATTTATAACTTTCAACTAAATTGTAAATTGCCAATTATAACTAAGTGTTTTGGAACAAAAAAAACCCTAAACGATTCAGAGGTTGCTTAGCCATTTCCATTTGACAGCAAGGCTGCTAATAATAGAATATTACTATCAAGATAATTATAATATAATTATTATATGAGATAAGTCTCCAATGTCACTTGTAGAAATGATTTCCCCTCAAACAGCTCAACTGACAGTTTATTAATACTTTCAGCAGCAATTATTTCTGGAAGATTTGGAACCGCCCATGAAGAAATAATTGACTGTAAACTACTGACTGGGTCATGGACGGGCAATGCTGGCCCTTAGGGTCTGATTCAACTGATGAATTACAGTAGCTCAAACTGCTGAGGAATGTATGCTGTTCTTCTAGAAAGATGGTTGGACAGTTGCAAGGCTGCTTCCGAACAGCAGACCAATGTTAAGCATAAGTGATGGATCTCACCAGAGGCAGTTTGCAGGGTCACTCCTGCAGGGATCTGAACAGGGTAGGTCACTCCTGGAGGAAGAGAAAATGTCGCAATCACACCAGAGCTGCCCTGAAAGTAACCAAAAAATAACAATTTCATTATAGGGTGACAATAGTGTGGAATAACAAGAAGACGATTTATCTGGGACAAAGAGAAACATAATATGAGTAGTTGATGGAAAGAATAACAAAAAAGAATCAATCCTACATCTTCACAATGCTGATTAATCAGTTTTGACAAGCAAGTTTTACTGCATTGCTTGCTTCTGTACCATTAACATTTAAACACTATAATATAACCAGATGAAATTCTATTTTAAGTTTAAGATACACATTAAAATATATGTATATTATGTATCAGTTACAATTAATTATAATATAGCTTCAATCTTTCAATCTACAAATGTTATTAGTCCAATTGTCTTTTAACCATGGTTTAGACAAGTGGTTTGTAGAACGGCTGATATTCAATTAAACGCTCATCACAAATCTTAATGTCGTCGCCGGTCAAGCAGAAAAGTGTCACCGTTGATGAAACTGACTTACTGCTTTTGACGTGATGCTCTGTGAATGCTGCCTGGCTGAAAATGAAACTGGTGCTGTGGTGGAAAACAAAAACGTATTACCCAAATTAAATGGTCAAACTGTGAACAGACAGAACAGGTTTGTGAACTAGCTTATTGCAGGTAGTTAATGTGACTGTATATTTAAAAGGTGTGTTTTCACATACCTGTTGCCTTCTGATTAGTTTGTGAATAATTTGCAGGAAGCTGAAGAACAAAATTGGATGGATTGACATCTTTTGACAAGCCCTCCACAGCTTTGGACTGCAAAACCTTAGACTCCCAAAGCTGATGAAAGGAAACGTAAGTTTCTGTTTTCTTAAAACAAATTGTTTCAAAATGACACAATGGAAGAACAAATTCATACAGAAAAAACAATGGATACTTTTGTTATTAAACAAAATGCTGCTGGAACATTTAGATGTAGAGGGTTAGTCAAAGCCAATTGGTTAGCGTTCGTGATAATCCAAAGATTCAAACCTCACCAGTGCTAGATTGTTGCTTTTGGGCCCTTGACCCTTAGCCCTCAATGGCTCAGAATGTTTACTGTAATGTAAGTAGCTTTGGATAAAGGTGTCGGCTAAATGCTGAAAATGTAAGTGCAATGTAAATTTATACAGTAGCTGAATACGAATCAATTATTACATGTCATTTACTTGCAGCACAAAAACTATGGACATTTACTTACACTTTCACAATTGTTTGTTTGTTTAAGAAACCTACTTGGACATACTAAATCACCATACTGTTTACTTGTTGATGTATACTAAAGTTTAGTACTTGTTAACTAGCAGTATTAACTGAAATCAGATCAATTAATCTAGATAAGTTTAAGTGTGCAATCTACTCCCTCAACGACTACGTCAAAAAAGTAAGCAAACAAGAAAAGCATTTTCAAGTAACATATTCCAAATTCTTTCGGAGTAGCCTTGTCGTCAGTAGTCATCATGTGTGCACACTAGATTCTCTAAAACAATATTGTTATTTTTAACTTACCCGTCTAAGCTCGTCTAACACACTCTCCTCTACTCCTTCATCCAGGAACATCTCTCTTACATTCTCTATCACATCGTCAATAACGGACAGATAAAGTTTCGGCTGGGGAAAATTAACATGTAAACAGCTACACAAATTTAAGCTGATTCGTTTCAGTTCTACGAATAAATACACATTCAAAGCACTTTGTTTTATTTACTTACTAGACTGTTTGAATTTGAAAGCATGTTGACTTCGGTTGTTCATTTGTTAGCCTGGTGTAGATATAAAACTAACTTCGACACGCGTTTGCTGGTGTAGTAAAAAATAAACTAGTATAATTCGAATCGGAACAGTAAATGGAACACTGTGCTTCTGCGCTTTAACCAATTATGCAATGTTTTCCCTACGTAAAACAATTCCTTACATAAATCTACTAAGACTCCGTAACAAACTGCTGAGACTCGATTCATAGTAGAATCAATTCCGTCTAAATACAGTAACCGATTCAGGAATTGAGTCGACTCCATAACTATTTTTTACTAGCCATAACTGTGTGCCTACTAAGCAATGATGTGTTTTTAATAAAATACATAACCTACTAATCACAATTAGTAATTATTAATTACAGAACACTTACGTTTTGAAATGTATTATTACTGAATTATTGAACAAATGGACAAATTTTACAAGTAGAGCAAAGCTTACAAGTCTTACAAAACAATGTTATTAATGACGTCACATACACAGGTTGAATAAATGTTGATAAATAATAAACATAACAGTTATACAATGCATACAATGTTACATATTTAATAGTTGAATTTTTTCCATTAAAACTCTTGTGCTGTCAAAAGTTCACCAATATTGTAAAATACATGACAAGATTTTAACTGGCATTAAATTGCCACAAAAAGATTTGTTCATTTCTTGACCTCTTCTGCCCATTCGTGCTTATTTATAAAAATCACTGCCATCCATACTTGATCCTGTTCACACACATTAAGGTTCCGTAACGTTTTAATTTATGATCAGTAAAGATAATGTTGTTTTATTGTCACTTCATGGTGTTAATCCACTATTTCTACTTGATTTGCATTAATAATAAGAAATAAATACCATTTAATGGTTAAAAGTAAAAGATTTTATGGTTTAATATTGGCATTTTATGGAAATGTTCAGTTAAGATCAAATAAAAGTTTAAAGAAATATAATTTAATGAATCTGTCTGAATGTTTATTAGTGCTGATATTTCATTTAAAGAGTTTGAGTTTTCTCATTAAAGTTCACTGGAGATAGAGTCTTTTCTTCTGTGCATTCAGTTACATTTGATCACTGTGTAGTACAACTTGATGACTTATGTGATTCTACTGCAATCACTTTCTTTTCAACTTCCACCTAAAAGAAAAAAATGAAAAATGCAAATTTAGTTATATGCAAAACATTTGACACAGCTCTAATCAGATTCTATAGTTTCATTTTAATAATTTATATTTGTATATTTATGCTTTACCATCCCATTTTACACCCTTATATTACATCCCTTTTATACCATTCCTGTTACACAAAGTTATATCAAACTCCATACAGAAAGGAACTTATTGCATTCTTGCTGAGAGGGAACACTGCTACCGAATTGGTTCTGAATAGTTACTATACATTTACCATTATAATAAACATTTTATATGGCAAGATAGCGGTTTATTTGCAGAATGTAACGTGTTTAAAGGTACACCAGGCAACCCTGTTCAGTTTATTAATTTTTTTCATACTGGTTTCGATGAATGAAAGTTCTCTCTGCCCTCTAGTGGCCTGTAGGATAAAAATACATTTTGCAAGTTCATGAGTGGCACCTCGAACCCATTGCACCGACACTCACTTAGATTGCTGCTTTAAAGATGGGTGCACACACATTATATTTCATCAGTTAAGTCAGTTTATCTATAATACTATATATATGATCCAGTTTAAATAGTTGTTAACAGCAGGTAAATACAAGATTTACCGATAGATAAAGTGAAGGTTTTGTACAGTGTGAATATAAACGTTTGTAATGTTTTTGTTTTGCACCATTTAAATTCAATTTAAATGATGCTTGTGCTTTTAATTTTACATGTAAGTTGAACCTGTCTACTTTGTTCAATTGTATTACAATTTTTGTGGGGTCATCTACAAATAGTATAAAGTTATTAGTAAAGCACTGTTGTTATAATAAATATATATTGTAGTGTTTTCATAATCAAACACTGTGAACAAATGGTGTCTCATGGTGTCTTGTCCATGACGTTTCAACTGTATTAAAAGCAATCACATTATTCAAAGAACGAAATAAACAGCTTTATACATATATATTTCTATGGAAGAAATGTCACTATATCAGATTATATCAATCGACGCAATTATTAAATCAAATGCAGAATTGTAAATAAACATTGTTTACATTTTATATTACAAAAGTAGAACAAACTATTTATGACTACACTGTACTTCTGTAAAAAGAGATTTAAACAGAGAGGATTATAAAGTTATATATAGTTATTATATATATTATATAGTTATAGTTCGTAGCACAAAATGCTCAAAACAATCACGCTTTGCTAGAAGGAGGAATTAAGGAACAGCAGCACGACAATGATCATGCGCCTTTAGTTTAAAAACATACAACACTAATGGCATATCTACCAACCTACATTCATATGTTAAATATAGCAAACACAATATTTGAGTTTTTTTTTAAACAACAAAACATGAAATGTTTTTAGACCTTTGCAACCTATCAACAAGATAATGTCTGACTGTGCTCTTACCTGGCAGTGATAGTGTGACCTATACTGGACATGTTTCTGAGGCTGAATATCACTTTCTGTGCCCAAAGATTTGACCCTGGTCTGAGAGATGACTGTATCTGCTACTTCACACTCCATAGTAATAAAGGGGAACCAGTCCGTGGGGATTTCTTGATCTGAAGCAAGCTCCAGCTTGCAAGACAAGGAGTGTGGATGGTCAACTGCTGCAAGCAGGAAAACAAAGCATGGATCAATGCGTGTCAGACAATATCGTAATCTGACTTACACGCACATATATACCTTTAGATGGAAGTAGCACACCATACACTTACAGGATACGAGCATTCTTCAAGTTCAATCTTCTCCATTTTGTCAAGGATTAAACTCTACATGCATTTTGTTGTATATAAAATATATTTGGCTTGAAATGTTTAAAGCGTATAACTTTGCCTTTAAAAAAGTCGGATTTCTATAATTAACTGAAATGTTTCTTGTCGAAATGTCACCACAATTTGAAACAAGTCATGCTGAGAGCTGTACAGAGAAAATATGACCCCAAGCCTAAAAGTTTATGTATCAGATGCACTACATGCTACACTAAACGTAACCCCATCCTATTTCTTACATAAACCATCAATAATAATGTTGTTTGTAACCCAAAATGTGTTTGTACATTAAATCTATATTAATAGTAAATAACATTTAATGTTTATGTGATTACCGTTAATTACTCAAGGTTCCACGTGCAAAATTCAAATCACATTATTTAATCTCGAGAGGAAGAGTTTTCTCACCCATGTTCTTGGCAGGCATCTTGTCAATTCTCCAAACAATGGCTTTATATACATTCTCATACTTCACTGTACCAACAGTCACCTGCATGACAGGATGAGAGTCTGAAATATTCACAGAGCCAAGACAGGCATTCCTGTTCTTACGGGCCTTGAGAGACTTCTGCAGGAGTGACACAGCACGAGGCAGCTTTATCCAATCGCCAGGTAATGGCACCTGTATAAGAACATTTTCACAAAGTGTCTGTGTTTCTGAAGTTCCAAGTAAATTCGGAAAGGCTGCCTGCTTATTTAGGAAAGCTTGTAGCTCAAGATAGGCACCCTGCACTGTGACTAAAGCCTTTATTGAAATTGGCATGTCACCACAGCCGAGCGAAACAGTCCGGTAGCGCATTAATTCCACCCTACAGGCATCAGGAGGTGTAAATTTGATTAGCCTAGTGTCTTCATACTCTGGCTCTCTTACAGATTTGTGAAAATAGTAGTCAGCGATTTCCATCCAGGTTTCAGTCTCCTCAGACCCATAAATGGTGTCTTTTCTTAGTAATCCAAGGTCATTTAATGCCAGGAAACATTCCCCTGCACCATTAATGAAGGCCAGACAGTGAATCCGTGTAATAGCTGCACATTCCAGTGAGGTTCCAGTCTTATCTACTCGCATCCAGACATGGTCTGAAATATGTATATTTAATTCCTGCTCTTCATAATGTTTTTGTTGCTTCAAAGGACATGGGAGTCTCATTAACTCCTCCTCCAGGGACACTAATAGGTCCTCTATGTCCCTATAATCAGTTGTGCCAAACTTTAGCAGCTGCTCCACCTCTGGCTCATGAGCTGCTTCAGATTTAGGGTTATAACGCTTTCGTTCTGCATATGACACATGCTCAATCTTCAGGGTTGCTATCTTGCGTGGGTCTCCATAGCTTTCGAGTTTTGGACCTGAAAGTGAGCAACGTAAATTGAGCTGAAACTCTTTAAAAGGTTTCTCCAACCCCTTCACGTAATACATTTGAAGCACGGCCCCTGGGAGCAATTGCAAATAAATGGGACCCCAATGACGAGACGACATGCGATTTTTCTTCTCAGGAATCCTCAGCATTAAGGGCCAGCCATGTCTCCTCTGGCTAAGGAACAAACCCTGAGGAACAAAAGACGAAAGACATCTTCCTACATCTGTATCCTCCAGTAAATCATTTCCCTCGATTTTCTCTTTCTCTTTACTTCCTTTCTCATAATTCTCCTCTGCTTTTAATTGTTCTAGTTTATGACAGATATAAGAGTAAGAGTTATGAAGGTGGTCCTGTGATGACTGATCTTCATCTTTGCTGCGAATAAAAAAGCGAGGCAAACTAGAGTCTGGCTCTGAGTCTGAAGAGGAGCTTCCAGAATCTCTCTTCTTCGTGGTGTTCTCAAAAAATGGGCTAAAATGACCAACATCATCTTGGAATGCTGGAAAGACACTTGTAACCTCAGAAGACAACTGTGTAGATAAGATACCAGTCGATGTGCTGGGGTTACTCAGGAAGAAGTCAGGTTGTCCCAAAGAACCATAGTTGAAAGGAAATGGGCTGGTCGGAGTCTCCTTAACTGGAGTACACATTGGAGTGTTGCTAGGAACACATGAAATTCCATTGAGGCTAAATTGCAGATGAGGATATTCTTTAGTGCTAGATAATCTCCTCACCGTGTTTCCCAATGGAGGTAAAATCAGCTTTAAGCCATTGGGACGAGGAATTGAGCCAGAGTTTGATGTTGGAGAGTGCAGACTCTTCTGAGGTGAGGGATGTGGGGTGATGTCATCTTCAAATGTCACCCAGTTAGTTGGATGGTTCATAGAAGACATTGTATTTATCAATGTTTGAAAGAAGCCTTTTCAAAATACCATGTCTGGGTTCTGGAATCTTAGTCACTCCAACCATAGGGATTATCTGTATAGAAATGAAAGCAAAAACAGCAATGAGACATTTAAAATGTTTATCCAGCTGCCGGAATTATGTGCACCATGCTTAATACAACACGATGTATGGCTAAAGGAAAAGGAAAAGTCTCATAATGTGTTGTATTCTTGGCTACAAAGAACAACACAACTCCTTACAACTTATCCTAGCTCAAGAACAATCACTAAAAAACTTTATGGCCACTAACTGCTTTGATAATCATATTCTAGAAAGTCATCAAATACTAAAAAGACCCCTGCGTTTTTGTCCAAACCTTACAGCAAATGCAGCAGCCAGCCAATTGTGGCATTTTATAGCTAAATAAGTTATGAAAGCAATGTGTGTTAAAAATTCTCTGCTTTCTGTCATTTTTACATGTATTAAACGCTATTAAAGCAGAAACACCGAGTAGGGGCATGTCCAGGGATGTTTGTTACCATATAAGTGGTGTAGTTCTAAACATAATATTTAAATAATATTCATGAAGGTAATTTTGTGCAAATAACTTCACAAACATGTTTTGTAAAGTCCATAGACCAACTCAAACTTCAAAAAGTATGTAATATTTAAAGAGCACACTAAATAACAAAAATATACAACCTGTCCTGCATACATGCATAGACATCAGAAAGTGTATGCATCCGTTACGTTTCTGCTAGAAGTTTTTTTGCATTGTTTTGTGTATTACCCAAAAATATTGCTGACATCCACGACTGCTGTGACTATCACACTCCCACTCCACCCTGATTAAAGTTGGTGGCTAAGTACACTCTACTTATACACTTATGGCAATCAGACTGAATAAAAACCTTTGTTTCTATGGTGTCTAAATTCCCTCAGTTTAAAACTGCAGTATACGAGTATTAAGGTAAACAAGCAAGTACTAATTTATGTTTCTACTATCTTACTAAGGCTTTAATTAAATAAAAGGTATTACAGTATCGCACAACTGACCTTCTGCAAACCGCCGCTGGATACAATCATATAGCAAGATTCTATTAGCAGATTTATCTCACAACTGCTCTTTAAAGCTTTGGACTTGTTTGGTCTCTGGAAACACATCTGACATACAAATCTCTTTTAGCTGGGTAATAGCTAGGAAAGAAGAGGAAATGGGTCACACTTCATCCAACTCTGTATCTTTGACTTCCACATGTGACATGAACAGTTAAAATTAACCGGCTGATTCATCGGCTTGAGTTTTGTTTGACATTTTGTTTCATGTGTAAATGTGAACAATGTTATTTGCTTTAATATCAAGTGTTGGCTCAGTAAACTAGATTCATTTAAACATTCAAATTTAATTCAATATATCCCCTGGGTGGGAAAGGGGTAGAAATGTCACCGAACATAAAAAGTCCTGGGCTCAATCATCTCTTCACGGGTTTCCGCTCACAGTCAAAAAAACAAAACATGCAGCTAGATTAACTGAACACATTGATTTTTCCTATAGGTTCCTAACCCCAGACGTGCTTTGTAGTGCCAGTGCCAAGCCCAAATAAAAATGTAGAGTTGTGTTAGGAAGAAAATCAGCCATAACCCTATGCTAAAACAATAATGCAGAATTGCCCTGAATTGTCACGCATTATAAAAATGTCTACCACGTCAAGCCTCTCTTTGAATTTTAAGTTAGTAATAATTTAACATTTCTATTCAACTTCAACTATACAAATTTTGTAGTGTACTTTAAACATACCCGAGTGTTGAAAACAATCATGTGCAATTACTTATTCAGTAAAATTACCTGCAGTGTCCAAGTGTGTCAAATAATATTGTAACATACAGAACAAAATTGTTTATCAACCACTAAATAATCACATTACTAGTTATACAACATAACTTTTGTTTGTCGATTCATTTTAACTACATCAACAGATCATTGTAACGCAACACAACCATAGCTTCTGTAGAATTTCTGGAGTGGGAAGAAAAAGGATTGGAGGTTACACGATGTTGGAAGGCTACAAAATGAATTCTCTGCATTCCTTTGAGACATTTAGCATGGATGCCAGGAAATTCCAGACAACAATCCTCCTACGTAAATTACTGTCACTCCAACCTCAAACATTACACACTGCACAGTCTGTAAATGTAATATATATTATTGCACAAAAGTCTGGCATCTCGCCATTGTCAGCCAAATGGTCTGCACAGTTTTCCCTTTATGTTTATTCCATCTCTGCTAATAGCATAATCTCATTAATCCCTTTTAGTTAGCGCTGTGGTTATTTGGAGGTGTACGTTACCTCACCACCTCAAGCCTGTGTATATAAATACCTGCAATTATTGACATGGCAAAAAAATTGATTGCCCTAAGGAACACACAGGCGTCGCTTGCTGCCTAAAAATGGGGTTGTGGCCTTTGCATTGAGGTGAGTCGCCTCCCAGGGTCTTACTCGAGTTTTCGAGCGCACACATGCACTACATGCCTGGGTCGTGTTTGACAATGTAAATTGGCTTGGTGATGAAGCCTACCGTTTGGAGCGTTCAACTTTTAAGCGATTTTTGTAAGATTATAACAGTTGTTTAATTCGTGGGTTTTCCACCGGCCTCTCAATCTCCTGATATGGAAAGCGGGTAGGGATATTGAGCATATTAAATATCAGCAAATTTAAGACACTAGTGGTGCCACTAGAATTAAGTCATTGAGTCAAGAAAATCCATCCTTCAAGGTGACTGATATAACTAGCAAAAACGGGTCAGGTAGGGTTGTAACAATTATATTTGCAACGGTTTCTGCAGAAATAAAAAAAACAAATTACCAGTATTATGCATTATGTGTCCTGCCATATCAGTTGCTTATCCCATGAACATGGAATAGTCACAAGGAATTCAATAACATACTATTTGGATAAGGCACTAAGAAAAAAACAATACATTTATTAGCTGCATATCACAGTGTCTCCTACAGCTGTGTCAGCAAAGTCCCTAACTAAACATACATTTAAAGAGAACTGCAAAAAATCTATATGTCCCAGGCTGAAATTTATGAGCAATTCCTGAACCTCAAATAAGGGCTTGAGGAGACACAAAGGGTGGATCTAAGAAGAGCAAATAGTAGAGTACAGACATAAACATTGTCTGAGCCCAATATCAAGTATGAATGCTGAAGTAGGCACCCTACATAATTACCGGTTTCATACATACAGTGTGGGATGAGTGGCGATATGGATAACTTGGGTAGATTGGGGGATGAAGGGATTGATCCATTAATCTAGCAATGCATTTATTCATATAGTTTCATGTTAGATCATTTTTGTAAAGCTAGATTTAAATATCGCTGATAGAAAAACTATTGGAATGCCAGTTAATTTATTATATATATTTTCTTATTCTGGAGCATCAACCCTATACATACCATTTATTATAGTTATTTAAGTCACAGACAAAAATGATGCAGACATCCTTTAGAAATTATTTTTTAGCATTTATAAATTTGTTTATTTATTTAATACAAATATTCCCCTTTCTGTTCCTATTGCATAGCTTTTTAGTTAAAATTTAAAATAGTAAACTGTCGACTCTCTACATCAAACCATCAACGAGATCACAAGGCCCAGATCTGTATAGTTTTCCACAGGGTGATCATCCTGCCACCATAAAACTTGCTTAGATTACATTTGGTCATTATAGTAAAGTCTTTTGTATAAAAAACATCCGTATACTACGTTTTTAACTAAACCCTACTATACAAATCGAGCTAAAACAAGCTGGTCAAAACACACCCTATGCTGGTTAGCTATAGCTTGTTAAAAAAAACTCTTGACCAGCATTTGGTTGTTTTTCCAAGAAGACCAGCTGGTCATGAGCTAAATTTTTAGCAGAGAGAAAAAAATATTCTACTGTATTGTTTTGTATCTGCTTGTGTTTTTTTATTCATTTGTTCTTATGTCATTATTTGTCATGACCCTGCTGAAAGTTTTGCTCAAAACCAGCTAGTCGTCTAGGAAAATGCTGGTCAAGAATTATTCAACAAGCCATAGCCAACCAGCATAGGATGTGTTTGAGCTGAATTATTTAACAGAGGGGTTAAACTAGAGAGGGTGAATTGTTGATATCTGGCAACCAATGACAGCAACAGCAATTGCGTAGTTAATCCTGCATCAACAGTAACAGACAACAAATGCAGTTTATCTACTGATATTACTGCAGGTCTGACCATAAAACTCATTTAATAGATTTTTTAAGAAGTATAATCACCACGCAGTACTTTCGCTGGCAAAAACGGCAGTTTCGGTGTTAAAAAAAGATCAAATTTCCGATTTGCAAACTGGCTTTTATACACAATATATATATTAATGACATCAGGTTTGTTTTATTCACATAGACACCATATTTCAACCATACAAACACGCTTACATGCGAATATTCCCGCAGTTCTGTTAAAGAAAAAAATCGTCCCACCCGAACTTCTTACCAACAAACAAACAAGTCTGAAGTTTCAGGTTGTTGTGTTCAATAAACGCTTCTTTTAAACGCTTGGTTTTCAGTATACTCACTCAGAATGAGACGTGTCCTACATCAGCTCATGATTGTAAATAAACGTTAACGGGTTTGTCCAAAATGGCAGAAATACAGCTGGATCTCTTACATTCTCCTGTCTGTCCTCCTGCTGCTGCTGCTGCTGCTCAACAGTAACTAAAAGACTGAATCACGTCTACCAGCCCAAACTGGAATAACTCCAGATAAACCACCACCAGGAGTCAAAGCCAGAAACTTCAACATCATACAACTCATACTCCAGATAACATTCAAACTTGTCAGTGTAATTTAAAAAGACTCACATCATTTAAAAAAGCTACATCACTTAGCAGCTTAGAAATGAGAACATATATATCATTGCAGACATTTGCTAAAATTAAAATATATGAAATTGCACCACTATTGGGAGATCGAGATTTTGGGGCACTTAATTTGACGTTTAAACACTGTAAGAAGACTTTTGAAGTACCACCAGGATCTTATCTTTTCCCTCAGAGACAATATTTGGTTGCTTGATCATGAAAGTAATTTGTAGGGTAGTTATAAATCTGAACAGTATTTGGTTATCTTTGTAAATTTGAACTGTTTATACTGTTGTATTATGGGAAGTGATTGGGATATTTTGAAATGCTGTCATTCTAGATGGGCGTCCAAAGCTGTTACACAAATTCTCCATGTTCCACAGAAAGTGTGAAATGTATATGTACATTCACATCTCCAGCAATAAAGTCATTTTATCTGTACATTTGTGGTCAAATGTCAATTATTTCTAGTATAAAACAAGCACAAATCAAAACTTCCATGCTTAACCTTAAAAATAAATAAATACAAAACTAGAGGGCCATTGCCACAAAATCAAAGTTCACGAGGAACGTTGTTCCATAAAGGTTTTCTTATTCCACCATCTTTAAGATCCACTTATAACCATCCAGGTCTGAGATCTCTTTAAAACATTGTTTACAAGGCATTAAATGCTCTCCCAGTCTAAATAACATATACATAATCTGCAAAAAAAGTATTTGCATCATAAAGACAATCAGTCACGGAACGACGAGTGGCATTGACCCGTGGGTGTCTTGGCTTTAGCAAGTGATATTGACACAGGGTTCGTTGTGATACACTAGTTTACTTTAACGTTGCCTACACCTATTCAGTTTCATACAGCCCACTTACTGTTTCAGATATTAGTCAACATGTCTACTGAATTAACTGAACACATATTGACAGTTTAATGTTTCACCACTAGATGTCACTGAAATCAACCTTGGAAGGAATGAACCCATGTTCAATACAATTGTCTTAGTGATTCAATATTGCTTTATTGCTTCATTTGAGCGTCACTAAACAGTAGATTATGGTTTTCTGTAAAATCAGAAACCGGTAACAAATATATTCCTGCTTGTTTACTATCTTTTTGCTTACTGCTATTTTATTTAAAGAAATGTGCTTAGTTATTTATTTTGAGGAAATTAAATCGACCACTAAATCTTCTGAACAATATTAACTGACGAAAGGCAAAATTTGTGAGGTTATAAAAAACAGCCAAAGCAAATGTAAATATCTGATTATAATCAACAACGAGATCTAGAAACATATATGAACACTTAAGAAAATGTTAATAACAGAAATGACTAGGCATTTTGTAATTCCATGTAAAATGGTTGGTTTTGTATTCAGCGACGCAGCAACTATTTCTTTCAAACTGAGTTAACTTGATTTATTCAGTTCTTGGGCACTTCCAATATTGTTTGTTCAGTTAGTACCTCCGTTTAATATAGTTGCTATTAAGTTGCTAGTCTGCCACTCGGCCATATTAAATCTAGTGTAAGTAGCATTTAAATTCAACAAACCGGCAAAAGATCTTGCGGAAATAAACATGACGGCAGAGCAGTTCCGCTTAAAACACCTCCAAGTGTCAGCACTCCAACATAAACAGCTAAAAAAAAGGACCAAGTCATTGAGTTGTCAGAGCCCGCAAAGTAAAAGAAAGTCTCATGATAAACATCAAGCACTTTCCAAAGCCTTAAGTTTTAAGGCGCAGACTGTAAAATTACTTTTCTTACACAACCTTTGTGCAAAAAATTAAATTTTTAGCAGATGTTAGCCAAATGTTAAATATTCAATTAAGTAAAAATATATCTTAAGGCCAACATCAATATAAATTAATTAAAAGATAGAGATAGATAGATAGATACTTTATTAATCCCGAAGGAAATTGAGGATCACCTCCCTATGGCACAAAGCAGATACAATGCTAAAAACTAGTCAACAAACTAGCTTAAAGCAAAAACACAATTTGATCTCTATTTGACAATAATAATTAATGACAACATCGCTGAGTGGTGTGGACATTTTATTGATTACTGTACATCTGTTCACTTGTCTTCTGGCTTGTTAAAGCAGTAAGTGAGACAGCACTTTCCGCAATAGTGCCTGTCAAAGTGGCTGGCCATGAACACACCAGCACCACACTCATCAGCTGGGCACTCACGACGAAGACGGTGAATCTTGCCGTTCTCATCAACCTTAAAAAAAAGACCAGCAGAAAAATTTAAGAACACACAGCAAACACATTCACGCATGAACATGGCATACCAAACCCAGTCTCACCTTGTAGTATTTGAGCACAGCGAGCTTGACCTTCTTTCTCTTGTGCTTGTTCTTCTTGGGGGTGGTGTAAGACTTCTTCTTTCTCTTCTTAGCACCACCACGCAGCCTCAGCACTAGGTGCAAAGTCGATTCCTGTAACCAGAGATTTGAGAAGTCATCACGGAAATTAAAATTAATAATGCATTGATTAATAATCACACAAAAGTTATAATAATATCACAAATGTTTGATCAGTGGTTGTACAGCAGTAAATCATTAGGAAGAATGCTAGGGAATCATTTTTAAGTTCATTTTTTAAGTTCAAGTTTTAATCATACGGAATTAAATAAGAGTAGTCTCCCATTTGATGTGCCACCATATTTAACTACAATTCCACAATTTCCCCCAGGGAACCACCCAAAGGGAGGAATAAAGTTCTATCTATCTTATATCTACAAACTGTATATACCTTTTGGATGTTGTAATCGGACAGGGTGCGTCCATCCTCAAGCTGCTTCCCAGCGAAGATCAACCTCTGCTGGTCAGGGGGGATTCCTGAAATAAATTAAAACGCTTGAACAAATTGATCTACATAATCAACAGCATTATCCAGGGTGTTTCTGTGTGCTCTATCTGCCCACTGTGGCGGCACGGTGGCTGAGTGGTTAGCACTGTCGCCTCACAGCGAGAAGTCCCGGGTTCGATCCCCGGGTCGGGCTG